>JAXQQM020065808.1:0-61555 GCA_034641835.2 Pinus albicaulis | reverse complement strand
AAAGTCAGTAACAGTGCTATTTATATAATATCAGATTATATCAAATAACACTGCTAACACTTGCAATTATGGTGTTCCCCTTTTTTCTTTGGGAAAAAAAGGGGTGGTAATAGATCAAGTATGGTGTTTCCCTTTTTTCTTTGGGAAAAAAAGGGGTGGTAATAGATCAAGTATGGTGTTCCCCTTTTTTCTTTGGGAAAAAAAAGGGTGGTAATAGATACTGATCTTTGGGAGTTACCATGAGTAAGTATTAGTAAGTTTGGTAATAAGAAGCCTTCGGCCTTTACCAGTAAGTTTGAGTTATTAGTAAGTATGGTAATAGATACTGATCCTTTGGTAGAAAGAGTAAGTATTAGTAAATTAGTAAGTACTTGATGGGATAGCATAGCATCATATAATAATAATGAAATATATTATTAACCTGATGCGTAGTGTAGCATCATATAATAATAATGAAATATATTATTAACCTGATGCGTAGTGTAGTGTAGCGAGGCCCCGGACCAAGGCCGAGCGGAACGGAGACCGAAGAGTAGTGTAGTGTAGCGAGGCCCCGGACCAAGGCCGAGCGGAACGGAACGCAGTAAGTTCTGTGCTGCTGGGGAGAGCGAAGTACCGTCGGACGACCGAATCGAGTAGTGTAGCGAGGCCCACGCTAAGGCCGAGCGGAACGGATACCGAAGTGTAGTGTAGTGTAGCGAGGCCCCGGACCAAGGCCGAGCGGAACGGAACGCAGTAAGTTCAGTGGCAGGGAGTGAGTACCGGAAGGACGAGTGACGGGAGTGGAACGACCCGGTAAGGTATCAGAAAAAGAAGGTAAGAGATTAGGAAAAGAAGGTAAGGGAATACGAAAAGAAAGATAAGGGAATAGGAAAAGGCCGGACCATCTATATGTGTTTACTACGGGGGAGATATTTGCCTCATACCTCAAATGTGCAGATTCCCATGCCTTATCCTCGCTGCCGTCCCTAATGTGGACTTTAAAAATACTGCCTTTTTAGCTCCGGTTTTATCAAAAATGGCATTTTTGCCTGACACTTTATCGCCATCTTTCAAATGGGGTAAGACCCCACGCCCATTCCGGAAAGTTTCTTTAAAGAGGCCAAAGTTAATTCTGTTTTTTGAGAAGAAAGTCGTAGTTTGATTGAAAAGGCCAATTAGAAGGTTCTGAATCTGAGCCCTAAGTGTTAGGCAGAGTGGTATTAAGATAAACCAGGGCAAGGTTTAGGGGCATGGGCGTTGCAGGGCGGGTGGGGTGGATGGGGGCAAACCAAAGGTTGAAGGAAGGGGCCCCATTAAGGGCCACCAACAACCAAAGGTTGAAGATGATTAAACCATAGGTTTAATAGTACAACCGAAGGTTGCACCATAGTGATTGATTAAAGTAGCAACCTTCGGTTGTACTATTAAACCTTTGGTTTAATGATCTTCAACCTTTGGTTGTTGGTGGCCCTTAATGGGGCCCCTTCCTTCAACCTTTGGTTGTTGGTGGCCCTTAACGGGGCTCCTTCCTTCAACCTTTGGTTGCCCCATCACCCCACCTTCCTACCAACAACCAAACATCCCCTAGGCCGCCTTTGGTTTATCTTTAATACCACTACTGCAACGAACTCCAACTTATAAGGCTCAATGGACCTTACTAAACCTTCTAATTTGGCCTTTTCAAGGCGCTTACAGCCTCTTTGACCTCTCAAAGGTAGGGTAAGGCTTTTGCCTCTTTAAAGCAACTGTCCGGAATGGGCGTGGGGTCTTACCCCATTTGAAAGATGGCCTGATAAAATCAGGCAAAGATGCCCTGATAAAATCAGGGCTAAAGAAGACGAATGGCCCTATTTTAAAGTCCACATTAAGGGGACAGAAACTGTCCGGAATGGGCGTGGGGTCTTACACCATTTGAAAGATGGCCAGATAAAAATCAGGCAAATATGCCCTGATAAAATAAGGGAAAATATGCCCTGATAAAATCAGGGCTAAAGAAGAAACAGTGACCGCCTAAGAAGGCTGACCCTTTAATAACCTTATTACATTCAAGCCCCATTACATTTACTTAGAGGAGAGATATAATAGTTGGGGTACTATTATCAGTAAGTAAAATATAATAATAAGATCAACAAGGGAATACCGTAAGTGGCAATGAATAGGGGTGTAAACAGCCCCTTTTTAAAGGTGTGACGTACTATTATTTGCACCCAATGCCTTACGGCTCAGTGTTGCTTTTGGCTCAATATTGCCTGCACCGAGTGAGCCGCATACAAGTATAGTCAATTTAAATCCATGGATGGCGTCAAACCATGAATCACCATTCAAAGCATCGGTATTGCCTATGAAGTACTGCCCATTACTAAGTGGTACTACATATTGCTCACTCCTTAATCTGAAGAGACCTATATTTCTTCTTTACCCTAAAGGCTGCCGTTTTTCTTATATGTACAATTAAATGCTTACAGTTACAGTAACAGTGCTATTTATATAATATCATATTATATCAAATAACACTGCTAACACTTGCAAGTATGGTGTTCCCCTTTTTTCTTTGGGAAAAAAAGGGGTGGTAATAGATCAAGTATGATGTTCCCCTTTTTTCTTTGGGAAAAAAAGGGGTGGTAATAGATCAAGTATGGTGTTCCCCTTTTTTCTTTGGGAAAAAAAGGGGTGGTAATAGATACTGATCTTTGGGAGTTACCATGAGTAAGTATTAGTAAGTATGGTAATAAGAAGCCTTTGGCCTTTACCAGTAAGTTTGAGTTATTAGTAAGTATGGTAATAGACACTGATCCTTTGGTAGAAAGAGTAAGTATTAGTAAATTAGTAAGTACTTGATGGGATAGCATAGCATCATATAATAATAATGAAATATATTATTAACCTGATGCGTAGTGTAGCATCATATAATAATAATGAAATATATTATTAACCTGATGCGTAGTGTAGTGTAGCGAGGCCCCGGACCAAGGCCGAGCGGAACGGAGACCGAAGTGTAGTGTAGTGTAGCGAGGCCCCGGACCAAGGTCGAGCGAAACGGAACGCAGTAAGTTCTGTGCTGCTGGGGAGAGCGAAGTACCACCGGACGAGCGAATCGAGTAGTGTAGCGAGGCCCACGCTAAGGCCGAGCTGAACGGATACCGAAGTGTAGTGTAGTGTAGCGAGGCCCCAGACCAAGGCCGAGCGGAACACAACGCAGTAAGTTCAGTGGCAGGGAGCGAGTACTGGAAGGACGAGCGACGGGAGTGGAACGACCCGGTAAGGGATCAGAAAAAGAAGGTAAGAGATTAGGAAAAGAAGGTAAGGTAAAGAAGAAATATAGGTCTCTTCAGATTAAGGTGTGAGCAGTATGTAGTACCACTTAGTAATGGGCAGTACTTCATAGGCAATACCGATGCTTTGAATGGTGATTCATGGTTTGATGCCATCCATGGATTTAAATTGACTATACTTGTATGCGGCTCACTCGGTGCAGGCAATATTGAGCCAAAAGCAACATTGAGCCGTAAGGCATTGGGTGCAAATAATAGTACGTCACACCTTTAAAAAGGGGCTGTTTACACCCCTATTCATTACCACTTACGGTATTCCCTTGTTGATCTTATTATTATAGTTTACTTACTGATAATAGTACCCCAACTATTATATCTCTCCTCTAAGTAAATGTAATGGGGCTTGAATGTAATAAGGTTATTAAAGGGTCAGCCTTCTTAGGCGGTCACTGTTTCTTCTTTAGCCCTGATTTTATCAGGGCATATTTGCCCTTATTTTATCAGGGCATATTTGCCTGATTTTTATCAGGCCATCTTTCAAATGGGGTAAGACCCCACGCCCATTCCGGACAGTTGCTGTCCCCTTAATGTGGACTTTAAAATAGGGCCGTTCGTCTTCTTTAGCCCTGATTTTATCAGGGCATCTTTTCCTGATTTTATCAGGCCATCTTTCAAATGGGGTAAGACCCCACGCCCATTCCGGACAGTTTCTTTAAAGAGGCCAAAGCCTTACCCTACGTTTGAGAGGTCAAAGAGGCTGTAAGCGCCTTGAAAAGGCCAAATTAGAAGGTTTAGTAAGGTCCATTGAGCCTTATAAGTTGGAGTTCGGTGCAGTAGTGGTATTAAAGATAAACCAAAGGCGGCCTAGGGGATGTTTGGTTGTTGGTGAGGAAGAGATTGGGTGATGGGGCAACCAAAGGTTGAAGGAAGGGGCCCCATTAAGGGCCACCAACAACCAAAGGTTGAAGATCATTAAACCAAAGGTTTAATAGTACAACCGAAGGTTGCTACTTTAATCAATCACTATGGTGCAACCTTCGGTTGTACTATTAAACCTATGGTTTAATCATCTTCAACCTTTGGTTGTTGGTGGCCCTTAATGGGGCCCCTTCCTTCAACCTTTGGTTGTTGGTGGCCCTTAATGGGGCCCCTTCCTTCAACCTTTGGTTGCCCCATCACCCCACCTTCCTACCAACAACCAAACATCCCCTAGGCCGTCTTTGGTTTATCTTTAATACCACTACTGCACTGAACTCCAACTTATAAGGCTCAATGGACCTTACTAAACCTTCTAATTAACCTTTCTAACCTTTCATTCTTTACCATTCTCTCAAAACAGTGAGCTGTCACAGCAGCTGTAAGAATGATGAGGTCATCATTTAACTCTTTGATAAAATTAGGCAAAGATGCCCTGATAAAATCAGGGCTAAAGGGCTTCCCTGCGAAGGGAAGACAGTAAAGGTACAATACAGCTAACCACATACCATAAGCTAACTGCAAGTACCATCGGCGACACCTAATGCCGGGCGTTGAAGTTCCAAGGCACACCCTCTGCAAGGAGCCATAAGTGTCACAGTACTTAGGGTTTCCCCTACCCCTATCTGGTCAATAGGTTGGATTATAGTAGGTGCATCTCTACACCTTTGTGGCCTTCTTGGAAATGCCTATAAAGGATCCAGAGCAGCGCTACAGCATGCTCCCCCCTCCGACTTCATAACAGAAGCACCCTGCCCTAGGCCCTGTGTAGGGACTTTTAATAGGTAACAAGGGCTGGCTCCCCGTACCAAATACACCCTGGGATGCCATCCCTCAGTGTACCGAGTAGTACCTCTGTAGTCAGTAGCCTACTCTTGGGATGCATACAACTAATCACATCCCCATTCATGGTCAGCCTCCTAGAGGACCTGGTATTCCCACTCTACAGGGAAGATTATGAGGCTTACCTGTAGCTATATCCTTTGTGAAGCACCCACCCACCCTTCCTCCCCAACTTCAGCGTGGGGCATGCTACACGGGACCGCCCCTGATAAGGGCTAAATAATAAGAATAAACAGTGACCGCCTAAGAAGACAGTACAGGTCAAATAGGTTCACCACCCTCTGGTAGCCCCATCCCACCCTCATCCCAAGGACCTTAACAGCCCTTGTGAAGGTTCATTAGGATGGTTATTAGGGGTTACATTGGGAAATGAAGATAGGGGGGTTAATTGGCAATGAATAGGGGTGTTTAGGCCATTTTTAATGGATG
This sequence comes from Pinus albicaulis, assembly GCA_034641835.2. Classification (NCBI taxonomy): domain Eukaryota; kingdom Viridiplantae; phylum Streptophyta; class Pinopsida; order Pinales; family Pinaceae; genus Pinus; species Pinus albicaulis. The sequence continues at coordinate 56,054 of JAXQQM020065808.1, read as the reverse complement.
GCGTAAAACCATTCAAAGCCACTATGAAGGCCTAGTAAGTGGTAATCTTGCTCTGGTCTCAATAACTCCTCCATATTTGATGGATCCTTCCTGTTAGATTCCCCTATTTTGGTATATACCCTAAAGTCAGCCGTTTTTCTTATATGTTATTTTTAAAAAGTACATATAAGAAAAACGGCAGCCTTTAGGGTAAAGAAGAAATATAGGTCTCTTCAGATTAAGGAGTGAGCAGTATGTAGTACCACTTAGTAATGGGCAGTACTTCATAGGCAATACCGATGCTTTGAATGGTGATTCATGGTTTGACGCCATCCATGGATTTAAATTGACTATACTTGTATGCGGCTCACTCGGTGCAGGCAATATTGAGCCAAAATCAACACTGAGCCGTAAGGCATTGGGTGCAAATAATAGTACGTCACACCTTTAAAAAGGGGCTATTTACACCCCTATTCATTGCCACTTACAGTATTCCCTTGTTGATCTTATTATTAAAGTTTACTTACTGATAATAGTACCCCAACTATTATATCTCTCCTCTAAGTAAATGTAATGGGGCTTGAATGTAATAAGGTTATTAAAGGGACAGCCTTCTTAGGCGGTCACTGTTTCTTCTTTAGCCCTGATTTTATCAGGGCATATTTTCCCTTATTTTATCAGGGCATATTTGCCTGATTTTTATCAGGCCATCTTTCAAATGGGGTAAGACCCCACGCCCATTCCGGACAGTTGCTGTCCCCTTAATGTGGACTTTAAAATAGGGTCGTTCGTCTTCTTTAGCCCTGATTTTATCAGGGCATCTTTGCCTGATTTTATCAGGCCATCTTTCAAATGGGGTAAGACCCCATGCCCATTCTGGACAGTTTCTTTAAAGAGGCCAAAGCCTTACCCTACCTTTGAGAGGTCAAAGAGGCTGTAAGCGCCTTGAAAAGGCCAAATTAGAAGGTTTAGTAAGGTCCATTGAGCCTTATAAGTTGGAGTTCGGTGCAGTAGTGGTATTAAAGATAAACCAAAGGCGGCCTAGGGGATGTTTGGTTGTTGGTAGGAAGGTGGGGTGATGGGGCAACAAAAGGTTGAAGGAAGGGGCCCCATTAAGTGCCACCAACAACCAAAGGTTGAAGGAAGGGGCCCCATTAAGGGCCACCAACAACCAAAGGTTGAAGATCATTAAACCAAAGGTTTAATAGTACAACCGAAGGTTGCACCATAGTGATTGCCCCATCACCCCACCTCCCTATAAGAAGAACATATAAGAAAAACGGCTGCCTTTAGGGTATATACCAAAATAGGGGAATCTAACAGGAAGGATCCATCAAATATGGAGGAGTTATTGAGACCGGAGCAAGATTACCACTTACTAGGCCTTTACAGTGGCTTTGAATGGTTTTACGCCATCCATTAAAAATGGCCTAAACACCCCTATTCATTGCCAATTAACCCCCCTATCTTCATTGCCCAATGTAACCCCTAATAACCATCCTAATGAACCTTCACAAGGGCTGTTAAGGTCCTTGGGATGAGGGTGGGATGGGGCTACTAGAGGGTGGTGAACCTATTTGACCTGTACTGTCTTCTTAGGCGGTCACTGTTTATTCTTATTATTTAGCCCTTATCAGGGGCGGTCCCGTGTAGCACGCCCCACGCTGAAGTTGGGGAGGAAGGGTGGGCGGGTGCTTCACAAAGGATATAGCTACAGGTAAGCCTCATAAGCTTCCCTATAGAGTGGGAATACCAGGTCCTCTAGGAGGCTGAACATGAATGGGGATGTGATTAGGAGTATGCATCCCAAGAGTAGGATACTGACTACAGAGGTACTACTCGGTACACTGAGGGATGGCATTCCAAGGTGTATTTGGTACGGGGAGCCAGCCCTTGTTACCGATTAAAAGCCCCTACACAGGGCCTAGGGAAGGGTGCTTCTGTTATGAAGTCGGAGGGGGGAGCATGCTGTAGCGCTACTCTGGATCCTTTATAGGCATTTCCTAGAAGGCCACAAAGGTGTAGAGATGCACCTACTATAATCCAACCTATTGACCAGATAGGGGGAGGGGAAACCTTAAGTACTGTGACACTTATGGCTCCTTGCAGAGGGTGTGCCTTGGAACTTCAACGCCCGGCATTAGGTGTCATAATGTTTACCTGGAGTTAGCTTATGTGTAGTTGAGCTGTATTGTACTGTCTTGTCTTCCTTCGCGAGGCTGTGCTCGTTTATCGGGCATCTTTGCTGTTTATAACCGTCACAAATGGGGGTAAGACCCGGGCGGGTAACAGGACGATTCTTTAGGAAGGCCAAAGCCTGCCTACCTTTGAGAGGTCAAAGAGGCTGTAAGCGCCTTGAAAAGGCCAAATTAGAAGGTTTAGTAAGGTCCATTGAGCCTTATAAGTTGGAGTTCGGTGCAGTAGTGGTATTAAAGATAAACCAAAGGCGGCCTAGGGGATGTTTGGTTGTTGGTAGGAAGGTGGGGTGATGGGGCAACCAAAGGTTGAAGGAAGGGGCCCCATTAAGGGCCACCAACAACCAAAGGTTGAAGATCTTTAAACCAAAGGTTTAATAGTACAACCGAAGGTTGCACCATAGTGAAGAGGCGATGCACTCTATTATGGTAATACATGCCCCGACTCCATGCCAGGAGGAAATAGATTCTTGTAGGTTTTTGAAAACGATGGAGCATTTATTCTTTGATCTCTTCTTTTAAGTTTTGGAAATGTATTCTTTTCTCTTTGGGAACCAATGGAGGACGGAGGGCTCGCCTGACATAAGGAGAGCGTTTAGCTCGTCTCGACCAAAGGACCGGAGGTACTCACTATTCATATGGTGAGGGCCGCCATCAGGGCGAGGACGTCTTCTTGAATGATGTTTTGGAATCGATACACAATAAGAGCAGTGTTTGAGCTGCCGCTAGCCGAGACACAAGAATAACAGTTTGTGAGCTGCGGCTTAGACCGGGGGAGACCTTACCCACTGCTCACCGCCTGTCAGAGCTGAGAAAATGAACATCATTCCCACAAGCAAGGTCAATTTATGTATGCCAATAGGAAATCAGTCAGTAAGTACCTGTAAGCCCATAGGAGGAGATCTTATCCCCATTGAATAAACTCATTCCCTATAAGATCATTTACAAGAGCCCAAATCCCATATCCGCCGGTCAATGTAAGTCTGCCAATGAAATAGTACATTTCAGGTGCCGATGCTTGTTACTCTTTTCCGGTATTGGTATATATCTTTATGATTTCTATGCCGGTTACTTCATGCTGGTTACTATATAAGGATGGTACTTAATTAGGGTTGTAATCTAAATGGCTGGTACAAAATCCCAGGGAGATCAATATGCTAGTCATAGCCTCCATACATCGCCTTATTTGCTTAGAGCCACTAGTACTTGCTGGGAGTACTCGTATTTACCATGCCGAGATAAAAGAAAGAAAGAACCCCCTTCCCCATTTCAAATTAGGGACCACATACGGAAGATCATCAGGCAGTCTTCAATAGGCTTCAATGGAGCGGCAGTAACAGGGTTGGATCCAGAACCACCTACAGAAGCAAGGGTGGAAACATAAGTTCCCAAGCTAGTTGTTTCGTATCCTACAGCGGTTGCAGAGCCAGATGTTCCAGATCGTGATCCATATTCTGATGTTACATATCGATACCCAGTAGCTTCTATTGATCGAGCCAAAGATCCAGACCCCTAGGAAACAGCAGCACCAGTAGCACACGTAGCATATCCAGACCTATCACTAGTAGACCCAGCAGTAAAACCTACAGCTGCTAAAGAAAAGAGGCATGCTTGCTTATCTAATATAATATGATATAAGGAATAAAGCCACTGCGAGACAAAAAGACCTACTGTCTCATGCAATTTTAGGTGCTGGCTCTTCATAGCTACTGTACATCTTTGTGGTCGCTACAAAGAGACATGTCAAACATCATTAGATACATAAACCTTGAGTCATAAGGAAACATGAAAGAAAAGGTTAGATCTATTGTTGAATAAGTCGATCAAGGTGATAAATTATAGTCAGGATCGAGCTACACACAACTGTGTTGTTCACATTCATGAGATTGAGTCAACTCTGTTCACAGCACAAAGAATCCTTCACTCACACACAGAATGCATTCAATGGACAAGTTTCAACCTCACACTCGTAACCTCGTATGAGCCCCTCCGGTCGTAGATATGCGAGTTTGGTTTTTGGGATTTGCTTGGATGTACCCATGTTGTCTTGGAGTATGAGGTTGTGACAAAGGATGCGTAAGCAGGCTCGACCAACGGGAGAGGAAAGAAAGACGCCAAATGGGAAAAGGTTTTTCAATCTGTCCGGCCAATAGCGCCCCGCCGCAGTCGGTGGCATTACCTTCCGCGGCACTCACTCGAGGAACCTCATAATTTGTTACAGCAACGTAGATCGATAGTGAGTGAAATAACCCTGAGCTGAGCTAGCTCGGGCTTTGGGGGAAATATAGGGCACTAAGGTCGCATAGATTTGACCGGTCTTACGCATAGCGAAGCTTACCTGAGGCTCAGGTGTCTTGAGCATAGCGAAGACATTGATTTATTCCCCTCAAAGAGCGAGCATAGCAAAGGCCAGCTCAGGCGCATAGCTCAGGATAAGCATAGCGGCATAGCCCTTACCTTCTCAGGTCACTTACCTGAGCATAGCAAAGGTCGGTCTGACCTGAGCTCTGCTCAGGGCTCTCATTCATTTTCGGCCTTACTGCCGCCGCTATGCTTAAGTGATAACCTGATGCTATGCCTTCTCGCAGGGATAACACAAATTCACACACGCTCGCGCAAGGACCTAAATTCCCATTAGGAGGTTGAACCACGGACCTGTGGAAGTCGGGGCTACCCCGTCCCCATGGCAACCAGTGTCTTGAGGGAGGAGTTCAGAGGCCTTCTAGTAGCACGGACCTATTCCTCTCCAGGTCATGCGAAAGAGGCCAGTCCAGGATCGTACTGTTCCTCTACAGACAGAGACAACAAACGCACGGATTTGTACCTCTACGCGCAAGCAAGCTAATCTCATTAGAGAGAAGCGTAGCTCAGGTTATCACTTACCTGAGTTATCACTCATATTTCTTCCCCTCAAAGCTTGAGCATAGCAATACCTTTACAGATCTGGCTTTACTTCTTGAGTGGTGTTTTTATTTTAGTTCTTCAAGTTCCTCTCTTTTGGGGCTTGTGATGAAGGCTGAAGATGAAAGGTTCAAGGCATCTGGCTTCCACCATATTCAAGGATAGGGCCTGGCCTTTCCTCCGCTTGGGAAATTTAGTACAATTGAGCTGAACACCGCCCGCAGTGCTTACACCCATTGCCTATCGAAGTGATGTTCTTTCACCGCGTACGAGAACTTGTCTAGGGAAGGATTTCCCGCTTACCCGCGGTAAAGCTTTCAGCGGTTCTTCCATACCAACTTGGCTGCCCGGCACTGCTTGCTAGGCGTTACAACCGGTACACCATAGGTTGGCCCAACCCAGCCCTATCATACTAGGTAGGGTTGGCTCCTCGCAGTTATCCCTTCAACATCAGGGGTGGGCAGTCTTCTGCCTCGTGCCCCGTGGAGCCCTTCCACGCGGGACTCCCGGATCACTATAGCTCTCTGTTCGACTAGCGGGTCTCGCAGTCAGGCCCAGAACATCTATCTCATTTCTCACCATATGAATGGTGATTCCCTTCTCCTCGACCTCGTAACCTCCCCCTTCACACTACCGGGGGTGGGCGATGTTTGAATCCTTGTAAAGCGATAGAATTCCTATGAAGGAGTTACTCAAATAAGCCTGGACAATGGGACCAAGGATGGATATTCGGCCCAATCCAGAGTGCTTCCCTCTGTTTTCCTTTCCGCAGCTACTAAAAGAGTGGCGGCTAACCTGCCCCCAGAAATCGTACCCACGGGAGGGGGGCTTATCCATTCGGCCACCCGAAGCCGGGAATAAAATAATTCTGAGCAGAGGCTGGTAGGCACTGTGGGAAGGTGAGGTACCAGGATCACGGGGGTGTTCACACGGTTTAAAAACGTGTTTTCGCCCCGGAGCCCCCATTCATACAGCCCCGACTGGCCATCCAAAAGCCGAACTAGAGTGGTTCTACAGCAGCACGACTCCTCCGCCGCATCCGAATAACTGAAATCGGATATACCCTCGATGACCGTGACCTCACGGGCGTTGTCAGCGCCCGACCAATTTTTCAATCTGGGAGGCAAGAAAAAAACATGAATCATTTGGGCGAGGAGCTGCACGAATGAGTTTCGCTCGCTTTGTGTAGTGCCAAGCAGGAGCAACTTCTCCTCTCCTATAGCTCTCGGTGTGACAAGGTTGTGCCCCAGCCACTGGATCACGTGCGACCTTTTCGGCCCGAGCTCACCCTCCGAATAAGGGACCGGTGCCCCGTGGGCCTGCCAATATTGGCGTAGTTGCTGAAGAGTGGAAGATTCGTCCCTTTCAGGCAAACACCCTTCATCCAGGTAAATGGTGGAATCCTCAGCTTCCAGCGCGGGAGGCACCTCCGCCTCCTGACCATTTGATAAACGGAGTTGTTCTTCGGTGTTGGTAACCACGAACTGGGTGTCGCGCCTCCCGGTGGGAGGGGGGGTTGAAAAGTCGCCAAAGGCGCGTGACGCCAGGGTATCGGGCCGTGGAAGCGTGGTTGTGGTTTCTGCCCTTTTGGAGGCCCGACTTATGATTAGTTTCGCGAGATGAAACCCTACCTTTTTGGTATTGGCATATTGCCTTGCTTCAAACTCCTCAGGGGATATCCCCCATAGAGCCAGATTTGGATGGCAATCTAGATCTGGGAACATGGCGCATATTGTCCCCCACCCCTTCCTTTTAATGCATTGAAGTTCTCCACCCAAGATAGGGGAAAACTCTTTGTAGAATAGTTCCTTAAGCAGGGGGTAGGGATATAAAGAATTTTTCAGTCCTGCCGTATACGTTAGGAGGGCAGTACTCTGTGGGTCGTGGAGGCGTGGATCCCGCGTCTCGCAAACGATGATGCTCTCAAGCCCCCATCGAAAGCTTTGAATCATTTGGAGCAACCCACGAGGCGCGATATAGGTACGTAGAGGGAGTATTAAATAAACATAGCCAACCACTACTGGCAATGCCAATGACTAATTGACTCTTGACGACTCAAGGGTTTCTCGTTATCCTCTTTTCGGTATCACCCCGGCAACGGGGAACCTACCATCAATTGATGGTAGGGAACACTGTATCTATGTGATTCTCCCATGACCAGCGCGAAAGCGAAAGTACCCCGCTCAATTTCCCGTTCCCTAGTTAATAGGAAACCCTTATATGTTTATTTAATACTCCCTCTACGTACCTATATCGCGCCTCGTGCGTTGCTCCAAATGATTCAAATCTTTCGGTGGGGGCTTGAGAGCATCATCGTTTGCGAGACGCGGGATCCACGCCTCCACAACCCACAGAGTACTGCCCTCCTAACGTATACGGCGGGACTGAAAAATTCTGTATATCCCTACCCCCTGCTTAAGGAACTATTCTACAAAGAGTTTTCCCCTATCTTGGGCGGAGAACTTCAATGCATTAAAAGGAAGGGGTGGGGGACAATATGCGCCATGTTCCCAGATCTAGATTGCCATCCAAATCTGGCTCTATGGGGGATATCCGCTGAGGAGTTTGAAGCAAGGCAATATGCCAATACCAAAAAGGTAGGGTTTCATCTTGCGAAACTGATCATAAGTCGGGCCTCCAAAAGGGCAGAAACCACAACCACGCTTCCAGGGCCCGATACCCTGGCGTCATGCGCCTTTGGCGACTTTTCAACCCCCCCTCCCACCGGGAGGTGCGACACCCAGTTCGTGGTTACCAACACTGAAGAACAACTCCGTTTATCAAATGGTCAGGAGGCGGAGGTGCCTCCCGTGCTGGAAGCTGAGGATTCCACCATTTACCTGGATGAAGGGCATTTGCCTGAAAGGGACGAATCTTTCGCTCTTCAGTAACTACGCCAATATTGGCAGGCCCACGGGGCACCGGTCCCTTATTCGGAGGGTGAGCTCGGGTCGGAAAGGTCGCACGTGATCCAGTGGCTGGGGCACAACCTTGTCACACCGAGAGCTATAGGAGAGGAGCAGTTGCTCCTGCTTGGCACTACACAAAGTGAGCGAAACTCATTCGTGCAGCTCCTCGCCCAAATGATTCATGTTTGTTTCTTGCCTCCCATATTGAACAATTGGTCGTGCGCGGACAACGCCCGTGAGGTCACGGTCATCGAGGGTATATCCGATTTTAGTTATTCGGATGCGGCGGAGGAGTCGTGCTGCTGTAGAACCACTCTAGTTCGGCTTTTGGATGGCCAGCCGGGGCTGTATGAATGGGGGCTCCGGGGCGAAAACACGTTTTTAAACCGTGTGAACACCCCCGTGATCCTGGTACCTCACCTTCCCGCAGTGCCTACCAGCCTCTGCTCAGATTTATTTTATTCCCGGCTTAGGGTGGCCGAATGGATAAGCCCCCCTCCCGTGGGTACGATTTCTGGGGGTAGGTTAGCCGCCACTCTTTTAGTAGCTGCGGAAAGTAAAACAGAGGGAAGAACTCTGGATTGGGCCGAATATCCATCCTTGGTCCCATTGTCCAGGCTTATTTGAGTAACTCCTTCATAGGAATTCAATCGCTTTACAGGGATTCAAACATCGCCCACCCCCGGTAGTGTGAAGGGGGAGGTTACGAGGTCGAGGAGAAGGGAATCACCATTCATATGTTGAGAAATGAGATAGATGGTCTGGGCCTGACTGCGAGACCCGCTAGTCGAACAGAGAGCTATAGTGATCTGGGAGTCCCGCGTGGAAGGGCTCCACGGGGCACGAGGCAGAAGACTGCCCACCCCTGATGTTGAAGGGATAACTGCGAGGAGCCAACCCTACCTAGTATGATAGGGCTGGGTTGGGCCAACTTATGGTGTACCGGTTGTAACGCCTAGCAAGCAGTGCCGGGCAGCCAAGTTGGTATGGAAGAACCGCTGAAAGCTTTACCGCGGGTAAGCGGGAAATCCTTCCCTAGACAAGTTCTCGTACGCGGTGAAAGAACATCACTTCGATAGGCAATAGGTGTAAGCACTGCGGGCAGTGTTCAGCTAAATTGTACTAAATTTCCCAAGCGGAGTAAAGGCCAGGCCCTATCCTTGAATATGGTGGAAGCCAGATGCCTTGAACCTTTCATCTTCAGCCTTCATCACAAGCCCCAAAAGAGAGGAACTTGAAGAACTAAAATAAAAACACCACTCAAGAAGTAAAGCCAGATCTGTAAAGGTATTGCTATGCTCAAGCTTTGTAGTGGATATGTGGGTAGGGCTCCCCTGTGGGAGGGAGTATACTCTCCCGTGGAAGTCAGTGCAAGGTTTGGGTAAGTATCTCTTTGGTTCGTAAGAATTCCCCCGGTTGTGAGTGAATGGGCCCTTGCCATTGAGTAAGGTAATCATCTGCTTCACCATTCAAAGGGGCTTCAATGGTGAAGCAGATGATTAGCAGCCATTCGTTGTTCCTCGAGATCACATGAAAAGTGAAACATGCATTCTTAAGTAAGCATTCATACGTATTTGGTCTTGTCGTGTTGGGAAAACTAGTACGTATGGATGTGTAAAGCGATGGGCTCGCGGACACCTCAGCGTGAAACGTTTATCAATCTATGTTCTTTGCTTTCTTGGTCTGATCTTGATGGATGTGAAGCGGTGCAGAATCGGTGGAAGGGTCGTCCATATCAATTTTTTAGTGCTTGGTTTATATTGCTACCCTACTTATGACTTCCTTATATTACGATGCGAGTTAGAGCAGGTGAGATCTTTCCCAACCAACAGCTAATTAGATTGATATTTATTTGACTGCTGGAAGAAGATTGACTTGAGCTTAACCCGCCCGTAGTTGAGCTCCAAATCATTACTTTTCACCACCCGGGCATGGTATAAATCCGAAACCTATCACCGGAATACCGGGTCTTCAAGCTACCACCTCCACCTGCATGCAAGGGATATTGGAGTTTTGACACCGCCACCCGAAAGGGGTATTTACCGCCGGAGAAGACCCAACTCCCCTAGGCCGCCTTTGGTTTATCTTTAATACCACTACTGCACCGAACTCCAACTTATAAGGCTCAATGGACCTTACTAAACCTTCCAATTTGGCCTTTTCAAGGCGCTTACAGCCTCTTTGACCTCTCAAAGGTAGGGTAAGGCTTTGGCCTCTTTAAAGCAACTGTCCGGAATGGGCGTGGGGTCTTACCCCATTTGAAAGATGGCCTGATAAAATCAGGCAAAGATGCCCTGATAAAATCAGGGCTAAAGGCCTTCCCTGTGAAGGGAAGACAGTACAGGTACAATACAGCTAACCGCATACCATAAGCTAACTGCAAGTACCATCGGTGACACCTAATTCCAGGCGTTGAAGTTCCAAGGCACACCCTCTGCAAGGAGCCATAAGTGTCACAGTAATTAGGGTTTCCCCTACCCCTATCTGGTCAATAGGTTGGATTATAGTAGGTGCATCTCTACACCTTTGTGGCCTTCTAGGAAATGCCTATAAAGGATCCAGAGCAGCGCTACTGCATGCTCCCCCCTCCGACTTCATAACAGAAGCACACTGCCCTAGGCCCTATGTAGGGACTTTTAATCGGTAACAAGGGTTGGCTCCACATACCAAATACACCCTGGGATGCCATCCCTCAGTGTACCGAGTAGTACCTCTGTAGTCAGTAGCCTACTCTTGGGATGCATACTCCTAATCACATCCCCATTCATGGTCAGCCTCCTAGAGGACCTGGTATTCCCACTCTACAGGGAAGCTTATGAGGCTTACCTGTAGCTATATCCTTTGTGAAGCACCCGCCCACCCTTCCTCCCCAACTTCAGCGTGGGGCGTGCTACACGGGACCGCCCCTGATAAGGGCTAAATAATAAGAATAAACAGTGACGCCCTGGAGAAGGCACGGTACGGGTCGGCGGTTCACCCACCCTCGGTAGCCCCATCCACCCTCGTCCCAAGGACATTAATAGCCCTTGTGAAGGTCCATTAGGATGGTTATTAGGGGTTACATTGAAGCACGTGAAGATAGGGGGGTTAATTGGCAATGAATAGGGGTGTTTAGGCCATTTTTAATGGATGGCGTAAAACCATTCAAAGCCACTGTGAAGGCCTAGTAAGTGGTAATCTTGCTCCGGTCTCAATAACTCCTCCATATTTGATGGATCCTTCCTGTTAGATTCCCCTATTTTGGTATATACCCTAAAGGCAGCCGTTTTTCTTATATGTTCTTTAGCCTCATAAGCTTCCCTGTAGAGTGGGAATACCAGGTCCTCTAGGAGGCTGACCATGAATGGGGATGTGATTAGGAGTATGCATCCCAAGAGTAGGCTACTGACTACAGAGGTACTACTCGGTACACTGAGGGATGGCATCCCAGGGTGTATTTGGTACGGGGAGCCAGCCCTTGTTACCGATTAAAAGTCCCTACACAGGGCCTAGGGCAGGGTGCTTCTGTTATGAAGTCGGAGGGGGGAGCATGCTGTAGCGCTGCTCTGGATCCTTTATAGGCATTTCCTAGAAGGCCACAAAGTTGTAGAGATGCACCTACTATAATCCAACCTATTGACCAGATAGGGGTAGGGGAAACCCTAAGTAGTGTGACACTTATGGCTCCTTGCAGAGGGTGTGCCTTGGAACTTCAACGCCTAGCATTAGGTGTCGCCGATGGTACTTGCAGTTAGCTTATGGTATGTGGTTAGCTGTATTGTACCTGTACTGTCTTACCTTCGCAGGGAAGGCCGTTAGCCCTGATTTTATCAGGGCATCTTTGCTTGATTTTATCAGGCCATCTTTCAAATGGGGTAAGACCCCACGCCCATTCCGGACAGTTGCTTTAAAGAGGCCAAAGCCTTACCCTAACTTTGAGAGGTCAAAGAGGTTGTAAGCGCCTTGAAAAGGCCAAATTAGAAGGTTTAGTAAGGTCCATTGAGCCTTATAAGTTGGAGTTCGGTGCAGTAGCGGTATTAAAGATAAACCAAAGGCGGCCTAGGGGATGTTTGGTTGTTGGTAGGAAGGTGGGGTGATGGGGCAACCAAAGGTTGAAGGAAGGGGCCCCATTAAGGGCCACCAACAACCAAAGGTTGAAGATCATTAAACCAAAGGTTTAATAGTACAACCGAAGGTTGCTACTTTAATCAATCACTATGGTGCAACCTTCGGTTGTACTATTAAACCTTTGGTTTAATGATCTTCAACCTTTGGTTGTTGGTGGCCCTTAGTGGGGCCCCTTCCTTCAACCTTTGGTTGTTGGTGGCCCTTAATGGGGCCCCTTCCTTCAACCTTTGGTTGTTGGTGGCCCTTAATGGGGCCCCTTCCTTTAACCTTTGGTTGTCCCATCACCCCACCTTCCTACCAACAACCAAACATCCCCTAGGCCGCCTTTGGTTTATCTTTAATACCACTACTGCACCGAACTCCAACTTATAAGGCTCAATGGACCCTACTAAACCTTCTAATTTGGCCTTTTCAAGGCGCTTACAGCCTCTTTGACCTCAAAAGGTAGGGTAAGGCTTTGGCCTCTTTAAAGCAACTTTCCGGAATGGGCGTGGGGTCTTACCCCATTTGAAAGATGGCCTAATAAAATTAGGAAAATATGCCCTGATAAAATCAGGGCTAAAGGCCTTCCCTGCGAAGGGAAGACAGTACAGGTACAATACAGCTAACCACATACCATAAGCTAACTGCAAGTACCATCGGCGACACCAAATGTCGGGCGTTGAAGTTCCAAGGCACACCCTCTGCAAGGAGCTTCAGTGTCACAGTACTAAGGGTTTCCCATACCCCTATTTGGTCAATAGGTTGGATTATAGTAGGTGCATCTCTACACCTTTGTGGCCTTCTAGGAAATGCCTATAAAGGATCCAGAGCAGCGCGACAACCATGCTCTACCCTCCGACATCATACTGATGCTCCTGCCCTATGCGCTGGATAGCGACTTTTAATCGGTAACAAGGGCTGGCTCCTTGTACCAAATACACCCTGGGCTGCTAACCCTCAGTGTACTGAGTAGTACCTCTGTAGTCAGTAGCCTACTCTTGGGATGCATACTCCTAATCACATCCCCATTTATGGTCAGCCTTTTAGAGGACCTGGTATATCCCACTCTACAGGGAAGCTTATGAGGCTTACCTGTAGGCTATATCCTTTGTGAAGCACCCGCCCACCCTTCCTCCCCAACTTCAGCGTGGGGCGTGCTACACGGGACCGCCCTTGATAAAATTAGGGTTAAAGAAGAAGAAGAAACAATTACCGCCTAAGAAGACAGTACAGGTAAAATAGGTTCAACACCCTCTGGTAGCCCCATCCCACCCTCATCCCAAGGACTCAATGTACTCTCTTTTAGAAGGTCTGTCAGGATGGTTATTAGGGTTACATCGGGCAATGAAGATAAAGTGGTTGGCACGAATAGTGTTTAGCCATTTTTAATGGATGCGTAAACCATTCAAAGCCACTGTGAAGGCCTAGTAAGTGGTAATCTTGCTCCGGTCTCAATAACTCCTTCATATTTGATGGATCCTTCCTGTTAGATTCCCCTATTTTGGTATATACCCTAAAGGCAACCGTTTTTCTTATATGTTCTTTAAAAAGTACATATAAGAAAAACGGCAGCCTTTAGGGTAAAGAAGAAATATAGGTCTCTTCAGATTAAGGAGTGAGCAGTATGTAGTACCACTTAGTAATGGGCAGTACTTCATAGGCAATACCGATGCTTTGAATGGTGATTCATGGTTTGACGCCATCCATGGATTTAAATTTACTATACTTGTATGCAGCTCACTCGGTGCAGGCAATATTGAGCCAAAAGCAACACTGAGCCGTAAGGCATTGGGTGCAAATAATAGTACGTCACACCTTTAAAAAGGGGTTTTTTACACCCCTATTCATTGCCACTTACGGTATTCCCTTGTTGATCTTATTATTATAGTTTACTTACTGATAATAGTACCCCAACTATTATATCTCTCCTCTAAGTAAATGTAATGGGGCTTGAATGTAATAAGGTTATTAAAGGGTTAGCCTTCTTAGGCGGTCACTGTTTCTTCTTTAGCCCTGATTTTATCAGGGCATATTTGCCTGATTTTTATTAGGCCATCTTTCAAATGGGGTAAGACCCCACGCCCATTCCGGACAGTTGCTGTCCCCTTAATGTGGACTTTAAAATAGGGCCGTTCGTCTTCTTTAGCCCTGATTTTATTAGGGCATCTTTGCCTGATTTTATCAGGCCATCTTTCAAATGGGGTAAGACCCCACGCCCATTCCGAACAGTTGCTTTAAAGAGGCCAAAGCCTTACCCTACCTTTGAGAGGTCAAAGAGGCTGTAAGCGCCTTGAAAAGGCCAAATTAGAAGGTTTAGTAAGGTCCATTGAGCCTTATAAGTTGGAGTTCGGTGCAGTAGTGGTATTAAAGATAAAACAAAGGCGGCCTAGGGGATGTTTGGTTGTTGGTAGGAAGGTGGGGTGATGGGGCAACCAAAGGCTGAAGGAAGGGGCCCCATTAAGGGCCACCAACAACCAAAGGTTGAAGGAAGGGGCCCCATTAAGGGCCACCAACAACCAAAGGTTGAAGATCATGAAACCAAAGGTTTAATAGTACAACCGAAGGTTGCACATGGGCGTGGGGTCTTACCCCATTTTGAAAGATGGCCTGATAAAAATCAGGCAAATATGCCCTGATAAAATAAGGGCAAATATGCCCTGATAAAATAAGGGCAAATATGCCCTGATAAAATCAGGGCTACATAATAAGAAAACGGTTACCACATAAGAATGCCTAATACAATTCACAATACATAGGTATCACCTAAACTAGTAGGGAAGCAGCCTACTAGTTTAATACTTAACACTTTACCTCCTGAGGGCTGGGTGGTGCGTGAATCCAAAACCAGTGACCTAACTTGAGGGCATCGCGGATGCTAAACGATGGTGACCTCCTGAGGGGCATCTCGTGCTGGAGAGCTGACCTAACTTGTATGGGATGTAAGTATGTGTCAATTTAGATGGTACAAGGGAAATTTTTGAGGTTAATAATTTTATTTTGAAAATTTAAAGGTATATTTGATCATTATATATTTATATAAGCTAAATACTTATAATTTATATCAATCTTATTTATTTTATTAATTAAATGTAGTTGTGCTAATTAAAAATTAAATTTGTAATCCATATAAGTTCAGAATTTAGAATTTCACAATGAAAATGCAAAGAAGTCAAATTGGTAATCGTCCTTTATTTCAAAGAAGTAAGAAAACTCATTTATTTCAAATTTTACCATTAGTGAGCAGATGGTTTGAGGAATCCGATGTAAATTTTCGCAGACTGTGCAGCACCCTCAATGAAATCCTAACAGATGATGGTTTGATAATCCTGTTGGAACAGATTGCCCTCGCACGGGGATTTGGCTGAACAATTGCGGACGAGGTGGCCTTGTGGGACGCTGAAGAATTGTTGTGCGCAAATAATTGACCTCGATGTCTTCAATGGTTGTAGTTGAGGAAAATTAGTGTTTTTTTGAGGAAGATTAGGGTTTCTTGGTTCAGTTTGAGGAAGATTAGAGTTTGTGTTAGTTTGATTAGGGTTTCTTGGTTCAGTTTGAGGAAGATTAGGGTTTGTGTTAGTTTGAGAAGTTGGATTGATGCAGGTGACATGTACCTCGTGAATTTACTATTTGTTACATTAAACAAATAAATAACAAAATTTTAATTGTAAATTGGCTACATATAATTTATAAATTTCTGACATGTAAATTAGGTGGTTTATGTGGGTTTATTCAATATTACGAATTTTATGTATTCCTTTTTTATTATAAAATTATTAATAAAATTTTAGTCATAAGATTGTATCTTACTATTTATAAAACATAAATTGTTTAGTTGAGATAAGGTTTAATCTTGTCAAATTATTAATTCAAAATTTATAAAATAACGTTGATAATAATCTATAAAGATTAAAAATTATCCAAACTCAATCTAACCGTACACAATTCTAATAACCTCATCTTATGTCACACCTCCCAGACCCAGGTTCTTACCCATATATCATAACTTAGATATACTCGGATTTTTGCACCAGCTAACAAAAAACTGCTTATTGAATCCATTTCAAATTCATACGGTTATCCGGTATTTACTTATTTTGAGTAATTATAGGCAGACATGGGAATATAAGAATTTCTCAAAATTTCCAGTTTGCAAGCCTTATAAAATTTTCAACATTTTAAAGTGCAGCATCGAGGTATAGATGTATGCCTCCTCGCATACCTCTATCTATACTCAGTTAACCTCCATAGCTCCAACTACTTTCCCAGCAGCTTATATGGACGGTAAACAGATGCTCTGTTCATTGTATTCTTACATATACTTACAATCTTCCCTCACACAAACTTTTATCACACAATGGATGTGCAAGTAGGATTTCCCCTTATTTTACTGTTACAACATTCAACATGTTTGACTCTCTGGTGCAGATTCAACTATTCCATGGGAAAACTAGGACACAGATCCTCTTTGCTTCAATAAAATAGGGGAGGATACTGAACTGGATAGTTTAGACTCCCTAGTGTTAGATCCTCGTACTTAGTTAGGCTTCAACTTCTGCTTTCATATGTTTACACTTACATTTAATAGAATAATTTAAATTCTTAGTTTTACAATTCTTTCCATTGTAACACAACTGACATACTGAACCCCATACTGCTAACATAGGGTTGTTGTTTCCTACCTTCTATGATTGGTTACAGGGAATTCTGTGCCATCAATATTGTTATGATAGGTTTAGTTGTTTGGTACTTGTTGTTCATGGTTACTGGTTTGTTAACATTTTCTGTCTATACACACAGTAAGTTAATGTTCCTTTGAAAGGCAGCAAGCTACACCTATACATAATCATGAGATTAGTTGTTCAAAGGATCTACCATCTCTAACTCCATTACTACAAGGTACTCATCCCCATACTCCAACCATTTGTCTCTGCTATCAATAGCTTTGGTTTACAATTACATGAGTTACTGAACAAATAATCTATCTAAAATTTTCATAATGAACCATAACATAACAATTCATAAATTGCATAATGAACCATAACATCACAATTCATAAAACAGGGATATAAGTAATACAGACTTACAGAAATCTCCAACATTAGGCATGCATACCTCTACTATGACCAGTCCTCCCAACCTTAGAATCCTCTTTATCTCCCAGGATTCACCCCCGAGCAAAGATCCTCCAAGAACGGACTAACTTCAATCTGTTCTGGAGCAGCTTATTTAAGCTGTGCTTCCCCCAAAGCCTGTTTCCAATTCTGCGTCCAGAATTTCAGGATGCTTTATTCCTGTTTAGCCTAGGCTTCCCATTCTGGGACTCTTTAAAGCTGCTTTAAGCTTTTCCTCAGCTTTTCCAGCTTTTTTTTCTCACCTCTTCCCAACTACTCCTCTTCATTGGGGAAATTTAGATTTTTCCTCAAAAATCTAAATTAGAAATAATTTCTTTCAAGGATTTTTGAAAGATTTGGGGAAAGTCTTTTCCTTTTCCATCACCTCATGGATTAGGCATGTGATTTCACTTTCTCATCTGGTCATAGTGCATACACAATATTTTATTTACTTTTCATAATTAAATAGTTAACCACATCCACACAATAATTATCCATTGGGGTCCACTCCCCTTTGGATTTATGTTCAAATGTCTCATTTGAAAAGCATAGAACTTGGGGGTGTTACATCTTATATATAGATTACATAATCTTAATAACAAAATACTCCTAAAATTAAAAATATATATATAATAAAAATTAAATTATATGATCGTTTATAATCATTATATTGAAAATTTTGATTATGTGCACGCCAGTGGGATCCGTGTTTCAACGATAGATTCCACACATGCTTCTGCGTAGCTAACGGTTACGTTTCTCTATTGTTTTTAGTTATTTTTCTAATCTATAGGGAGGTAGAAGTTGACTTGACCACAAACCTGAAATAAAATAAATGATAATGGCCTTTTACATAAGATTATTTCTAATCAAATTTATCTAAATTAGTCATATAAAATTTATGATTATTTCTAATCAAATTTATGTAAGTTAATGAAATAAATGTGAAGATTATCTGTAATTCAAATTTATCTAAATTTATCAAATAAAAATAAAAATTATTTCTAATAGAATGTATTTAAAATAAAGAAATTAAAATTAAAATCATCTTGATCGAAAAAGGTTAATCTAAAAAAATAAAGATGGCGTCATCTTAGAAGCTGATATCTAATAAAATTTGATCAATTTGATTTCCAATAAAATTCAGTTTTATTTTTTTTGAATAATTAAATAGATTTAAATTAATTAATTAATTATAAATTTTTTATAGATTAAATTTTATTTTATTATCATTTTTATTATTACAATATTTTAAAGAAGAATAATAATTAAAATATATGTTCACCACTATCAAGATTATTGAGTGTTGTTTAACAAAAAAAATTCATAATTATATATGATAGTCCACAAATTATATTGAATAAGATTACCTCAGATTCAAAACAAGATAATTATTTAAATTTCTGAAGAAAGTTAGGTGGCATTCTAATAAAGATAATAACTATAAATCTCAACTATTGTGATTATTTTTCTATTTTATTTATTTATTTATTAACGAGAATAAGTAAGGTTTTATAATTAAATCTAAGAGCGAGTACCCATGAAATTAGTTACATTTGTTCATCACATGTCTAGAGGAGTACATCATATAATAGGATTCTAAAAAGAAACAAATTTTGCAACAATCATATATTAGTCTATGCTATTACTCTCAGCATATGGTAGCTTATTGAATTCTGAGAGTGATCTCGCTTTTGCTTGCTAGCCACATTGTACACCTTGAGGTTAACATCCAAAGCATTGATTTCTACCTGTAAAGAAAAAAATCTGTGTAGGTAATGCCTTGGTTTCATCCATCTCCCTTTTGCTTGCTAGCAACATTGTACTCCTTGAGGTTGACATTTAGAGCATGGATGTCTTCCTGTACAGAAAAAACCTGTGTAGGTAATGCCTCAGATTCATCCATCTGTCTGCTAGCCTTGTGTTCAATTATTGGACCTCTTCCATTAGATTAACAATGGTTGTTAGTGGCTTTTGCAATTTCATATTCATTACTAACATATCAAGTTTTAATGTGTTCATTTTCTCAAGTATATGTGTGACTCTCTCCTTATCTTTACATTTGGTGCACCTTTCTATACCACATTTTTCTCCACCCAATCAAGATAAAAAAAATTGATTTGCCTTTATATCTTCAAATATCCCCTCTACTCCTTGATGTCATTTTCTATTATCACAAGCACATGGTTCAACACTACATAAGACCTTCACCTTCTCCACTTGCCAATTTTTGTTCCATGCCCACTTAATTATTTGGCCTTGTTATTTGGCCTTACCTCAATTTTCTACCAAAGCTTATATTTTTATTATCCCAGTTGTTCTCACTGTAGTTTATCTCTAGTAGAGTTTTTAAACTTGCAAGCTACCTAATTTTATAGAGAGGCATTGGGTCGGGCCATCCATGAACATCACTGCATTACTTTTGATCCTAATAAGTTTTAGCTTTTTGTAATTTTTAATGTTATCTCAAATGTTTTAGGATTTTTATGTCACGTTTACCATGTGATATGTAATAGAATAGAGAGAAAAAATAGTTGCAAAAATACTGACTTCATTTTGGAATTTTTGAATGTATTAAATATATAGTCTTCGAAAAAAACTGATTTTTTATTATCATAATTTTTTTTTTTTTATATCTTTTCAATTTTGTATGATGAACAATCTATTTCAAATATATGTGAAAATTACTTCTTCAAAATTGATATAAAATTAAATACTAACTTAATAATTATGATAAATTAATATATATGAAACACATATATTTTTTAAATATTTAAAACCAAAATAGTTTAAAAACAACATAATAAGAAATTAAAAAAATAAATTAAAATATGTAATAAAACTAATAAGTTAAAAAAACATAATAAAAACTCAAAAAAAATTAAAATATATAAACCAATGCTTATTTTAATAGAGGAAACCAATGTGAAATTCATACTTTTATTTACTAATTTTTTAAATTTTAAAACAATACAATGTATAGATATTTATATTAATGATAAAAGTAATATATCAATAGCTATATTGATGTTACAAGTATAATAACATTGTTGTTAAATATGAAAATGTTTATTTTTAAATATACAAATGTTTAAGTGTAGTTGTGTTAATTTGAAAATTTTAAGATAACTAAATATATAAGAAATAAATATATTTTTTTTTACCAAAAATATAATCTATTAAAATAAATTACACATAAATATAACTAGTATATTTTTATTATAGTTAATTTTAATAAATAAAATATTAGTAAAAAATCCTATATATTTTAATATTTTATTTTAATAAATAACATAAACTATTGATCTATTCGGATCTTTTACTACGGCTCTTGTCTACATTCAGATCTATTCCCTCCTAAATGATTTTTTGAACCTCACATCCTGAAGGAATCGGGAACTCAATAGGAGCGTTTGTAAAAAACTTGCAGATCACCAAACACCAATGACATGTGACCTATGCCCCGATCTGTGTCCATATGAACATATCTCAACCGCTACCAGAATCCATCGATCTAATCTACCACGACTCTACATTGACCGAACTGTTGGATTATGAACACGTCCCTTTCAAATGTCGTCATTGTCATGAGTATGGACATATCTTTCAAGATTTCCCATTTAAAGTAGTAGATGAATCTCGAGCAGTTGTGTTGGCTAAGGATGGTATGTATGTCAACTTGAGAGTGTTGATCATTTGATCATGCATGGGTGTTGAATTGTGTTGGTCGATTGATCGAAGAGGCCTATTTTTTTATTTGTGTTTGCACGATGAGTTTTGACACCAAGATGAAAGAGTAAATGGACATGTTCAAATGATGTGAAATTTTTTACTTTGAAGGAGCACAAGGATATGTCGTCAAGTTATGTTTCTTGCATGATGTGTTTTTCAGATTGATAGTTGTGCTTGTGACAAGATGTCACACGATTTTTAAAGGTCGACTGTTGTGAAAGAGGTTCATGTTTAGCCTTCATTGTCAAATCCATGGCATGAGAAGCATGTCAAATTGGAGGATGAGGGAAAGAGGGAACATATGTCAACGAATTTGCAACCAATATGTTTGCATCCATTGTAGAACATTTTATGTGTTGACGCCAAGAAGAAAAAGAGGTGGCGAATGAATTTTTCCAGATGTGGAATTTGGAACCATGGAGGTAAAATAATGGCCATTATTTTCTTATTACTACAGATTTTGGAACTCATTGTTTTGTTTCTCTCAAATGTGTTTAACTTGGGAAAGTGGTTTTCAAGGAGAAGCTTGCACCAAATGCATGTATGTGCAAACGAGGAACATGATTCTCAAATGGAATGAAATGAGTTAGTTTTCCAAGAATTAAGGGGTTGATTTGGTACATAAAAGTGTTATATAAGTCAACAAGCAACCAACACATGTTGAATTGGGTCAGTAACAAAAGGAGAACATTGTTTGAAGCGCTGAGCCATTTGGAAGGCAATGCATTTCAGTGAACCCAAATGGTTTTCATGGCGATTTTTCCAAGTATAATCAAGATGATAGAACTTGGGAAATAGAAGAGTATTCAGCTCTCATGAGATAACCAATTTTTTTGGGTCCAAAAGCATGTCAGTGGGAAGGATAGATCAGAATATGGATTAGGGGTAAAAATTTGCCAAAGAAAAAATTTCTAAGAATTTCACCAAACTAGAGTCACTGGATCTGACCCATTGCCAAGAATTTGGTGCAATTCGTTTCACTCAAAACAAACTCTGTATGAGGAATCTAGAGCTCAGTGACCATTGTTTAGAATAGGCAAATTTTCAAAAAAAAAAAAAAAAAAGGTCAAAGGAGTCAAGACAGTCCAACCATGATGAAAGTCTCTCTAAGCCAATGACAATGTGACAAGTGTCACAGCAGGATTCATCGAATTTGTTTAGAGGTGAAATTGTTTTATGGATTTGGTTTCTAAGGTTGAAGTTGATTTTTTTTTAATGTGGAAAGATAGTACAACCAGAGGCTAGCATGTGGTGCATCTAGGGTCTGCCACATTCCCCCTCTAGTGGAACCCCCTCTCCATGTTTGAAATCACATTTCACATTCTACAAGGCTCAATTTTAATTTATTGGTGCCCGATAGAAACCCACTATTGTTATTGGTGCACCCCTTCAATTATTATTGTTATGCAGACTCTAATTATATTGTGACCAAATAGACTCCTATATATAGAAAGTAGGTCTTATCATTTGTATCATCAAAGAATTGTTCATCTATGTAATGTAAGGAGGTTCCCCCATCGAAGTGGATAGTTTTTAATTTGTTGATCTATATTTTGTTCTATTTGTGAGTTGGTTGTAGAAAATTAAATCAAAAAAATAATACCCATTGACTTGAAATTTGAAACTTAATGTTTTCAATTTTGGAGCTACTGTTCATTGAGAGACAAAGAGGGGACCCACCCAAATATTTCACAAAGAGTGAGAAGAGATCGGGTTCACTATGAAATTTGGGGCTCATGTGTAAAGCATCAAAAGATGAGGAAGGTGGCTTCAGGTATGTTGTGAGTAGGTAAATCCACTCATTCAACAACCAAAGACAATCTCAAATGCTTCTTCCGAGGAAAAGGGAGGCATGGGAGTGATGATGGGCTTGAGGTAGCTTCCGAGGAGTCGAAGGGCTTGTTTTTAGGAAGAGGCCAATGGATAATTTTTTTCTTTGTTGCACAATTTTCTTATCCAAAACAAAACCAACGAGATATTGTTATTTTTCTAAATAATTAAATTAATTTAGATATATTGATTAATTATTATTTTTTTATAAATTAAATTGAATTTTATTATCATTTTTCTTGTTATATATTTTTTTTCTAAGTATGACTAATTCTATTATGTATAAAATTACTGGTACAAAACTGCCACAGTGTCATCTTGGTGAGCCTGAACATTGGGCTTGATAAACAATCTAGTTAAAGAGTTTCTGGACTGCCCTAGATGGGAAACCAGTCCTTTTAATCACAAATTCTGAACCGCCCTTGAGAGGGAAACCGGTTTTAGGTTCATACAAGCCAAACAAACATGAGAATAAATACTGAAATTAGAAAGCTGCTTTCTCAGCTGAGCTGTAAAGTGTGATAGCCTAAGATTCCTACAGTGACTGAGAAAAAAAACCTATATATCTTTGCAGAGGCTATTCATGTGTTTGAGAGGGAGGTTCCTCGATGATCCTGTAGGCGAAAGCGTCACTGTTGTCCTCTTGCCCATCATTGAGAGCGCTCTCCCTGCCGGTGTGCACCATCTCCATGGAATGCTCATTCTGAGGAGGGGGAGCAGAAGTAGCTGGAGCGGCACAGGGTAAACCAGAGCTCGGAGGGGAGAGAGGATTGAAAGAACAGGTCGAAGCTAGATTAGGGATTTCTTCACGAAGAGTTACAGTAATAAAAGAAGTGAGGGTGGAGCTGTTCAAGGTGCAATCAAACCGGAGCTCAGCTCGCTAGGAATTTTGTCAAATGGAGGGTCGAGCGGGACGAGGAGAGACAGGAGAGGGAGAAACGGAGGGAGACTCACGATTTAAGGGAGGGGAGGCGGGAGCATCGATATAAGCAACACGAGAGGCAAGAGCTTGAGCTCCGTCTTCATCTGTCGAGGTGGAGACAGAGCCATGGCTCAGAGGAGGGCGACGGTGATAGGTATGACCTCGACTGAGTCCACGCCTGCACCGCATGCGTTTGTGGAGACGGGGCATTGTGACAGGCGCTTGACGAGGAGGACCAGGGTAGGAAAGGTGGACAGGAAGTGCAAGGGGGGACAGTATGGACGAGACACCACAGGGATTAGCGGAAGAAGCCAGAAAAAGACAATTGAGACCACAACCAGAGGGAGAATTGACCCTGCACAAAGGACTGTGAGAGAAATTAAACTCCAGATCAGGTTCGAAGCAAGAAAATAAAGAACAACGCCGCCCAGTGTTCCTTCTCACACTGGCATCTCCATAACCTGGAGAGAAAATCCCTTGCAGAGGAGAAGGAAAACCATCCCAGCCTACCATGCCATTCGAGCTGTCGCGAATGTGCTCCATAGCCCAGAGAACCGCCATAATCAAATACATGGTGAGCAGACCGAGAGAATTTACAGTCGCGCGAGGTGGTGAGTTATGATCGCCATTAATGTAGGTACAGGGAGCCATATGGGCTGCCCATGTAAACGCCATTGGGAAGAGAACAGGGTGCCACGTCCCAATCAGCCCATTAAGCATCCGCATACGGAGATTTTTCTTGTTATATTATTTTAAAAAAAATTAAGAATTAGAATATATGATTACTGCCATGAATATTTACAATGTTGTATAATATTTCCAAGAATAAACATATTTCTTGATTATATATGATAGTCCACAAATTATATTGAATAAAAGTAGCGAGATTCAAACGAAAATAATTGCCATATATAATAAGGAAATTTTTCAAACCTTTTAAGGAATATTATCACCATAAATCCCAGTTACTTTGATTACCTTTATATTTTTATTTTAAAATAAAAGAAAATTACATTATTAGGTTTATATTACAGATGATTAGAGTCTTTACATTGTTCACCTAGGGAAGTCTCGAAGAAAAAACTTCAAGGACCAAATTCCTCACTCACACGGTCATCGTTGATTGGGACACCTCACTTGAGCTAATAAAACTAAATCTTACTTTAGAATAATATGCAACATATATGATTATTAGAATGTGTCTTTCATATTTTAGTAAGTTAAAGAGAAACATGTAAGATCAAATTCTTCTTCTTTTTTTAAATTTAAATGGGGGAAAATTTATTGTTAAATTATATTAAAAATAATTCAACTATAATGAAAATGAGTTTAATACAAATTTTAACAAAATGAAAATAAAACTGTTTATGATAAATTTATTTTAGAATTATTAGCTTAAATTGAATGAAATAACTACTACACTTAATTATATTTTTTCGTGCATATAGATATTATTATTATTATTTAAGTTAATTATCTATTAATGAGAAATTTTTTTCATTTTTTTCAAGTTTTTATTTTTAATGGGCTTGTTCCAAGGGAAACAAAATTATTGGGAAAAATTAGAGAATATGATAAAAAAATATATAGATTGTCCAAAGTAGACACTAAACTATGTTTACTAGAAAGCCTAAACCTATCAAAAAAGTAGACACGGATAATTAGAGAAACCATATTCATCATGAGGCTAAGTAGAAGTAGAGATATACACCTCGATTAAATTGATGTTCCCCCTAGATGCAACCACTCGAACCTTGAGAGTGAGCAATATTGGATTCAATTCATTTGAGTATTTTTCACATGTCATTTTGGTTGAGCACCATCTTTCCCAACATCAACAAGATTTTTTCCCTGGAATCATTATTAATAAAATCCCTAACTCGTAGCATCTTCATTCTCTAATACATGTAAATAGTCTACGTGTGTTTATTTTTCCTGCCCTCGTATGCCATGTGTGAGCTATCCATTCTTACATGAATTATCAAACACCTTTAAACTGGGAAAACAACCTCTCTCAACTATCATATCAACTTTAGGACCTTGTATCTCCTCCTGAACCTCCATTGGGATTTGTTCTCTGAAGCTACATGTTTAGATTTCCATGATTAAGTGAGTTCAAGAGCTAGTAAATTTGCTACATTTGTCATTTTCATGGATGCACTTTGTATATTTCCTTACCAAGGCTAAGGGGTTAGCGGATTAACTAGATATGAATTCTGCAAGAGGGGCTACAAGATGGAGATTGGTGGAGTATCCAAGGCAAATAAATCATGTTCCAATTCCTAGAGACAACAAAATATTTGAGGTGGACGGAACAACAAGGATATGAACAATGGAAAAAACAAAAGTGGTGTCAAAATGGAGTGCGAGACTATAATAAAGGCACATAAGGCTAGTCACCACTCAGAGAAATCGTGCCAGAGTAGAGGGAGAATGGGTGAAAATGACCCCAATGCTACAGAAAACTTCATAGATTTAATCACCAAATATCATTAAGGAGCCATAAAATAGCTTTGGATATGAGGAATGAATGTGAGAGATGGAGCCAAATTCAAGAATGATGGAGGAATAATGGCCACTACTAACCTCCCTTACATGTGTGTGAGGTTCATGTGTATATGGGCCATGACAGTACAATAACTCATATGTCTCTATAGTAATAAATATAGGCTCATGCCAGATTTAGAGATGGAGTCTCACATGGATCCATGTCACCCTTAACAATTTCAGGATGTGACAATGACCCCTCCCTATCAAACCTCACCCGATTCAAGAAATATTTGTATTGATCAACAATGGCATATCATATATATGTATAACTTTAATAATCCATACCCAACATAAATGATGTTGTTTTCTCCATTCTCTTAGTTGATGTATACAAATTTATTCAATTCAATTTAAAGATTTTGTATGTTTTATTAGTTTTATATACTCGTCTTAAAGTTTAAGGATAAAATTTTATCTACTTATTTTGTTTTTTCTAGTATTTATATTGTTTAAGATGGTTTGGTTAGATTTTTTTTTATATTTACTTCTCCAAGGATTATGAAAAGAAGATATAAATAAATGTAATTTCAAATCTTTAAAACATGGAGGGTTTTGAAGTTGTTGATGGTGTGCTAATGGGTAGTGAGTCACTGTTTAAATACTTTTAACATATTCTCAAAAAAGGATTGATTTCTCTAATTTTCATTTCCAATTAATTAAAAGTGTGAAGTTAGAGGCAGTGTATGAAGATATCAAAGCGATATTAAAGCATGGTTTTCAACCTTATATCTCCTCCGTAGAAACAGTATATGAAGATATTAAAGCCAGATTAAAACATTGTTTTCAACCTTATATCTTCTCCTCCTCATAGACTATAATGACTATCGTACTAGATCCTCAACCGAAAGTTGTAAAGGACATTATAAATTATGCATAAAGAGATTAATAAATTGATTTTGAACCATAAATCTCCTACTCCTCACAATCTTGAAGGGAATCATTGTGTGATCATAATCATCAACCTTTAGCCTATACATGATAGCAAACACTCTTGAAGTTGGAGGGCATTAAACTAATACGTTTCCTAGCATTCTACAAATTAAAATTTTTTGAATTTGATATTTGGATAACTAAACTTCAAATTTCAACTTCGCTCATGGCTAAATGCAGTCGTTGCCTCTCGCATTCTGACATTCCCATCAATGGAAACTATATTATGAGACAATACTAGCCATATGTCCTTCAAAATATTGCTAATATGGTTTTCATAGTTTGTGATTGATTGTCAAGCAACTTTGACAACTCGTTTCCTTAGGCCAACCACCATTTTGCAATTCTAATCTTAAACTAAAGATCAACTGCACAATTTGTAGGAAATTAATATTAAAATTACTAGAACAAATTCTATTATTTGTCACATTAAACAAATTAATAAGACGAATAAAAAGCTAATTATAATTTTGTCTTATTATAAGTTGTAAGTTGTTGGATAGTAAACAAAATTAATTATAAGTTTGTGCCATGCAATTTATGACAAGTATATGTTGTTGGACAAAAAAAATTAATTATAAGTTTGTGCCATACAATTTATGACAAGTAAATTAGTTAGTGTTTGAGGTTTAGTTTTATTAAATAGTTTATTCAAATTTTATTGGAAAATTGTTTTAAATTAATAATTATTCAAATTTAAATTTTTTATAAATTAATTACTAACGGAGTGAAGGATAATTTAATGGCAATACTAGTTTTATGACCATTCTTTTAACCGTAACTTAACTCTGGTTCCGTAACAGGGCTTCGGCATGTAATTATCAATCACTAGCGGCTCTAATCACTAACGGAGTGAAGGATAATTTAATGGCAATACTAGTTTTATGACCATTCTTTTAACCGTAACTTAACTCTGGTTCCGTAACAGGGCTTCGGCATGTAATTATCAATCAAATGAACCGTTAGAAGTTGTTGAGGCTCTCCCTTCAAAAATTCGATGATGATTATTTGCTTTTAATATTTACCATTTTAAGCATGATGTGGATAATTTTTCCAGTTACTTTCATATTTAACCCTAATTTAACTTCGGTTCTGTACTAGGGCTTAGGCATGTAATTATCTATGAAATGTAATTATCTATGAAATATTTGATATAAATCCATATTTTACTTAAAAAATATCAAACTTTATTATTATTATTTGACGGAACATAAAATATTGATAATAAAATTTTTGATTCGTTGGATTTTGAATCCGGCGATTCGAACCGCTTCCTCTGCGTCAGCGGCTCTAATCACTAACGGAGTGAAGGATAATTTAATGGCAATACTAGTTTTCTGACCATTCTTTTAACCCTAACTTAACTCTGGTTCCGTACCAGGGCTTCGGCATGTAATTATCAATCAAATGAACCGTTAGAAGTTGTTGAGGCTCTCACTTCAAAAATTCGATGATGATTATTCGCTTTTAATATTTACCATTTTCAGCATGATGTGGATAATTTTTCTAGTTACTTTCATATTTAACTTAAACATATCAGTGACCAAGTAAATTTTGTTTGGGATTTATTATAAATTTTTAATTTTATTTTTTTTTAATTTTAAAATTTGACCCTTCGAATAATATTAAGGTGTTTTGCTGAAAATAGAATATCTAGAATTAGAATTAAAGATGGTTAAGACATGTGAATGAAAAATTTAGATCAATAAATAGAAAGTCAATATTGAGAAATTTTTGTGGTTAATAATTTTATTTGGAAAATTTAAAGGTATATTTGATCATTATACATTTATATAAGCTAAATACTTATAATTTATATCAATCCTATTTATTTTATTAATTAAATGTAGTTGTGTTAATTAAAAATTAAATTTGTAATTCAAATAAGTTCAGAATTTAGAATTTCACAATGAAAATGCAAAGAACTCAAATTGGTAATCGTCCTTTTAAAGAGTGTTAGTTAAATTTGTAATCAAATTAAACTCAGCATTTCCAATTTCACAATGAAAATGTAAAGAAGTCAAACTAGGAATCATACCTTTGTTGAGTGTTTATTTGGCACGTTATGACCATCTATGTGTTCGGACGAGTTAATTTGACTGGACATGTACATCTTAGTAAGAAAATCCATATATTTCAAATTTAACCATTAATGATGCATCTGAGTAAGATAATTCATTTATTTCAAATTTTACCATTAGTGAGCAGATGGTTTGAGGAATTGGATGTAAAATTTCACAAACTGTCTGGCACCCTCAATGAAACCCTAACAAATGATTGTTT
The DNA here is from genome assembly GCA_034641835.2 of Pinus albicaulis. NCBI lineage: Eukaryota > Viridiplantae > Streptophyta > Pinopsida > Pinales > Pinaceae > Pinus > Pinus albicaulis. The sequence continues at coordinate 26,623 of JAXQQM020065808.1, read as the reverse complement.
GATAATCCCATTGGAACAGATTGCCTTGGCATGCGCATTTGGCTGAACAATTGTGGACGAGGTGGCCCTGTGGGGCACTGAAGAATTGGTGTGGGCAAATAATTGACCTGGATGTCTTCAATGGTTCTAATTGAGGAAAATTAGTGTTTCATTGAGGAAGATTAGGGTTTCTTGGTTCAGTTTGAGGAAGATTAGAGTTTGTGTTAGTTTGATTACGGTTTCTTGGTTCAGTTTGAGGAAGATTAGGGTTTGTGTTAGTTTGAGAAGTTGGATTTACGCAGGTGACATGTACCTCATGAATTTACTATTTGTTACATTAAACAAATAAATAATAAAATTTTAATTGTAAATTGGCTAGATATAATTTATAAATTTTTGACATGTAAATTAGGTTTTTTATGTGGGTTTATTCAATATTACAAATTTTATGTATTCCTTTTTTATTATAAAATTATTAATAAAATTTTAGTCATAAGATTGTATCTTACTATTTATAAAATATAAATTGGTTAGTTGATATAAGGTTTAATTTTGTCAAATTATTAATTCAAAATTTATAAAATGATGTTGATAATAATCTATAAAGATTAAAAATTATCCAAACTCAATCTAACCTAACACATTTCTAATAACCTCATCTTGTATATAGATTACACAATCTTAATAACAAAATACTCATAAAATTTGAAAAATATATATAATAAAAATTAAAATTTTGATTGTGTGCACGCCAGTGGGATCCGTGTTTCAACGATAGATTCCACACATGCTTTTGCACAATCAAAGGTTACTTTTCTCTATTGTTTTTAATTATTTGTCTAATTATGGACGGTAGTCCAAATATTCCTTCCATTAAAATAAAAGCAAGCCTAATCTAGGGAGGTAGAAGTTGCCTTTACCACAAACCTAAAATAAAATAAATGATAATGGCCTTTTACATAAGATTATATCTAATCAAATTTATCTAAATTAATCAAATAAAATTTAAGATTAATGCTAATCAAATTTATGTAAAGTAATCAAATAAAAGTTAGGATTATCTCTAATTCAAATTTATGTAAATTAATGAAATAAAAATAAAATTTATTTATAATAAAATGTATTTAAAATAAAGAAATTAAAATTGAAATAATCTTGATAGAAAAAGGTTAATCTAAAAAAATAAAGATTGCGTCATCTTAGAAGCTGATATCTAATAAAATTTGATTACTTTGATTTCCAATAAAATTAAGTTTTTTTTTTTTTAATAATTAAATAAATTTAAATTAATTAATTAAATTTAAAGTTTTTATAGATCAATTTTTTTTTATTATCATTTTTATTATTATAATATTATAAAGAAAAATAATAATCAAAATATATGTTCACCACTATCAAGATTATTGAGTGTGGTTTAAGAAAAATAAATCATAATTATATATGATAGTCCACAAATTATATTGAATAAGATGACCTCGGATTGAAACCAAGATGATTATTTAAATTTCTGAAGAAGGTTAGGTGCCATTCTAATGAAGATAATAACTATAAATCCCAACTATTGTGATTATTTTTCTATTTTATTTATTTATTTATTAACAAGAATAAGTAAGGTTTTATAATTAAATCTAAGAGCGAGTACCCATGAAATTAGTTACATTTGTTCATCACATGTCTAAAGGAGTAAATCATATAATAGCATTCTAAAAAGAAACAAAATTTTCAACAATCGTATATTAGTCAATGCTATTACTCTCATCCTATGGTAGCTTATTTTTGTCTGAGAGTGATCTCCCTTTTGCTTTCTAGCCACATTGTACTCCTTGAGGTTAACATCCAAAGCATTGATTTCTTCCTGTAAAGAAAAAAATCTATGTAGGTAATGCCTCGGTTTCATCCATATCCCTTTTTCTTGCTAGCAACATTGTACTCATTGAGGATGACATCCAGAGCATGGATTTCTTCCTGTAAAGAAAAAACCTGTGTAGGTAATGCCTCAGTTTCATCCATCTGCCTGCTAGCGTTGTGCTCAATTCTTGGACCTCTTCCATTAGATTAACAATGGTTGTTTGCGGCTTTTGAAATTTCATATTCATTACTAACATATCAAGTTTTAATGTGTCCATTTTCTCAAGTATATGTGTGACTATCTCCTTATATTTACATTTGGTGGACCTTTCTCTACCACTGGCGTCAAGATTACGTTCTTTTCTATACCACATTTTTCTCCACCCAATCAAGATAAAAAAAATTGATCAGCCTTTGTATCTCCAAATATCCCCTCTACTCATTGATGTCATATTCTATTATCACAAGCACATGGTTCAACACTACATAAGACCTTCACCTTCTCCACCTTCACCTTCTCCACTTGCCAATTTTTGTTCCTTGCCCACTTAATTACTTGGCCTTATCTCAATTGTCTACCAAAGCTTATATTTTTATTATCCCAGTTGTTCTCACTCCGGTTTATCCCTATTAGAGTTTTTAAACTTGCAAGCTACCTAATTTTATAGAGAGGCATGAACCTCATTGCATTGCTTTTGATCGTAATGAGTTTTAGTTTTTTTGTAATTTTTAATGTTTTGTCAATATAAAAATGTTTTAGGATTTTTCTGTCACATTTACCGTGCGATATGTAATAGAATAGAGAGAAAAAATAGTTGCAAAAATACTCACTTCATTTTGGAATTTTTGAATGTATTGAATCTATAGTCTTTGAAAAAATTGATTTTTTATTATCATAAAAAAACAATTTTTATATCTTTTCAATTTTGTATGATGAACAATCTATTTCGAATATATGTGAAAATTACTTCTTCAAAATTAATATAAAATTAAATACTAACTTAATAATTATGATAAATTAATATATATGAAACAGATATATTCTTTAAATATTTAAAACCAAAATAGTTTAAAAACAACATAACAAGAAATTAAAAAAATAAATTAAAATATGTAATAAATCTAATAAGTTAAAAAAACATAATAAAAACTATAAAAAAATTTAAATATATAAATCAGTGCTTATTTTAATAAAGGAGGAAACCAATGTGAAATTCATACTTTTATTTACTATTTTTTTTTAAATTTTAAAAAAATACAATATATTGATATTTATATTAATGATAAAAGTAATATACCAATAGTTATATTGATGTTACAAGTTTAATAACATTGTTGTTAAATATGAAAATGTTTCTTTTTAAATATACAAATGTTTAAGGGTAGTTGTGTTAATTTGAAATTTTTAAGATAACTAAATATATAAGAAACAAATATTGTTTTTTTTACCAAAAATATAATCTATTAAAATAAATTACACATAAATATAACTAGTATCTTTTTATTATAGTTAATTTTCATAAATAAAATATTAGTAAACAATCCTATATATTTTAATATTTTATTTTAATAAATAACAATTTAATAAATAACATAAACTATTGATATGTATTTTAAATCCTTATACCTTCTTGAATGTATATACATTAAAACTCTATATGTTTTAAATTGTTACCTTTTCATCCTATATAATAGAGTAGATCACGGTAGATTTGCAAGAGCCCAAAAAATAAGATATGCAATTTTAGAAACTATTATTTATTATATTTTATTTTCAAATGTTAAATTAATAAGAGGCCAAAGTACATGGTATGGAAAAAAGTGCTCTGCTAAGGCTTTGTTAGCACAGCTGTAACTTTTTGTGCCATTAGTCCTCTTCCCTAAACACGTCATGCACTGCTTCTGCAGGGTTCTGAACCTCTCGAGGCCTGAGTGGAAGTGTCAATGTCAGGACCGCTGTGGCGAGACGGGTCAGATTCCTACCGTGATGCAAAAAGCTAGACACCCTTTGTGCAAGGTCATCATGTCAATGGATCGAACGGCTCCTCCTTAGCTGAAGAAACCAAAGTTATGGGGGTTTAGTGCCAAGCAAATGAAGGTCGAATTCAATGCCTTCCTAAGGCACAAATCTGTCACAAATTTTTCATCCCAAACAATCGCTTGGAAAATGCTCGATAGTAGATGAAAGATCATGCATTGATCTACAAATTGTTGGGGATTTGGCCTCGAGAACAAGATATTCTAGCCTCGATCGAGAACAAGTGGTCCACAATGGGAAATTTTGAGCTTTGAATCACGTGAAAACGCGTCTTCACTATGATATTTGAATATCTAGAGGATTGCAAGAGGATCTTCAAAAACAGACCATATTTTATGGGAAGTGCAAGCCTCTTCATCCTCTATTGGGAGGAATGCTACAACCTGGAAAAAGAAGAATTCACTGCGGCTCTTGTCTACGTTCAGATCTATTCCCTCCTAAATGATTTTTTTTAACCTCACATCCTGGAAGGAATCGAGAACTCAATAGGAGCATTTGTAAAAAACTCGCAGATCACCAAACACCGATGACATGTGACCTATGCCCCGATATGTGTCCATATGGACATATCTCAACCGCTACCATAATCCATCGATCTAATCTACCACTACTCTACATGGACCAAACCATTGGATTATGAACATGTCCCTTTCAAATGTCGTCATTGTCATGAGTATGGCCATATCTTCCAAGATTTCCCATTTAATGTAGCAGACGAATCTCGAGCAGCTGTGCTGGCTAAGGATGGTATGCATGTCAACTTGAAAGTGTTGATCATTTGATCATGCATGGGTGTTGAATTGTGTTGGTCGATTGATCGAAGAGGCCTGTTTTTTTATTTGTGTTTGCTCAATGAGTTTTGACACCAAGATGAAAGAGTAAATGGAGATGTTCAAATGATGTGAAATTTTTTTCTTCGAAGGAGCACAAGGATATGTCGTGAAGTTATGTTTCTTGCATGAGGTGTTTTTTAGATTGATAGTTGTGCTTGTGACAAGATGTCACAGGATTTTTAAAGGTCGACTATTGTGAAAGAGGTTCATGTTTAGCCATCATTGTCAAATCCATGGCATAAGCAGCATGTCAAATTGGAGGATGAGGGAAAGAGGGAAAATATGTCAATGAAATTGCAACCAAAATGCTTGCAGTCATTGTAGAAAATTTTATGTGTTCACGCCAAGAAGCGAAAGAGGTGGCGAATGAATTCTTCCAGATGTGGAATTTGGAACCATGGAGGTAAAATAATGGCCATTATTTTCTTATTACTGCAGATTTTGGAACTCACTGTTTCGTTTCGCTCAAATGTGTTTAACTTAGGAAAGTGGTTTTCAAGGAGAAGATTGAACCAAATGCATGTATGTGCAAACGAGGAACATGATTCTCAAAGGAAAGCAAATGAGTTAGTTTTCCAAGAACCAAGGAATTTATTTGGTACATAAAAGTGTTATATAAGTCAACAAGCAACTAACACATGTTGGATTGGGTCAGCAGCAATGCATTTCAGTGAACCCAAATGGTTTTCATGGCGATTTTTCCAGGTAGAATCAAGATGATAGAACTTGGGAAATATAAGAGTATTCAGATCTAATGAGATAACCAAATTTTGTCGGTCTAAAAGCATGTCAGTGGGAACGATAGATCAAAATATGGATTAGGGGTAAAAATTTTCCAAAGAAAATATTTTTAAGAATTTCAGCAAATGATAACGACTGGATCCGACCCATTACCAAGAATTTGGTGCAATTCATTTCACTCAAAACGGAGTCCGTATGAGGAATTTAGAGCTCAGTGACCATCGTTCAGAATATGCAAATTTTCAAAAAAAGAAAAGGTCAAAGCAGTCAAGACAATTCAACCATGATGAAAGTCCCTCCGAGCCAATGATAATGTGACAAGTGTCACAACAGGATTCATTGAATTTTTTTAGAGGTGAAATTGTTTTATGGATTTGGCTCCTAAGGTTGAATTTAATTTTTTTTTTTATGTGGAAATACAACACAACCAGAGGCTAACATGTGGTGCATCCAGGGTCTGCCACGTTCCCCCTCTAGTGGACCCCCCTCTCCATGTTTGAAATCACATTTCACATTCTACAAGGCTCAATTTTAATTTATTGGTGCCCCATAGAAGCCCACTATTGTTATTGGTGCACCCCTTATATTATTATTGTTATGTAGACTCTAATTATATTGTGACCCAATAGACTCCTATATATAGAAAGTAGGTCTTATCATTTGTATCATCAAAGAATTGTTCATCTATGTAATGTAAGGAGGTCCCCCCCTCAAAGTGGATAATTTTAAATTTGTTGATCTATATTTTGTTCTATTTGTGAGTTGGTTGTAGAAAATGAAATCAGAAAAATAATACCCATTGACCTGAAATTTGAAACTTAATGTTTTCAATTTTGGAGATACTATTCACTGAGAGACAAACAAGGGACCCACCCAAATATTTCACAAAGAGTGAGAAGAGATCGGGTTCACTATTAAATTTGGGGCTCATGTGCAAACCATCAAGAGATGGGGAAGGTGGCTTCAGGTATGTTGTGAGTAGGTAAATGCACCCATTCGAAAAACAAAGACAATCTCAAATGCTTCTTCTGGGGAAAAGGGAGGCATGGGAGTGATTATGGGCTTGTGGTAGCTTCCGAGCTTGTTTTTAGGAAGGGGCAAATGGATAAATTTTTTCTTTGTTGCACAGTTTTCTTATCCAAAACAAAACCAACGAGATATTGTTATTTTTCTAAATAATTAAATTAATTTAAATATATTGATTAATTAACTTTTTTTATAAATTAAATTGAATTTTGTTATCATTTTTATTGTTATATTATTATTTTTTAAAAGTAAGAATTAGAATATATGATTACTGCCATGAATATTTACAATGTTGTATAATTTTTTCAAGAATAAACATATTTCTAGATTATATATAATAGTCCACAAATTATATTGAATAAAATTAGCCAGATTCAAATGAAAATAATTGCCATATATAATAAGGAAAATTTTCTAACCTTTTAAGGAATATTATCACCATAAATCCCTGTTACTTTGATTACCTTTATAATTTTATTTTAAAATTAAAAAAAAAATTACATTATTAGGTTTATATTACAGATGATTAGAGTATTTACATTTTTCACCCAAGGAATTCTCGAAGCCAAAACCTCAAGGACCAAATTCCTCACTCACACGGTTATCGTTGATTGGGATGCCTCACTTGAGCTAATAAAACTAAATCTTACTTGAGAATAATATGTGACATATATGATTATTATAATGTGTCTTTCATATTTTAGTAAGTTAAAGAGAAACATGTAAGATCAAATTCTCCTTTTTTTTCTAAATTTAAATGGGGGATAATTTAATGTTAAATTATATTAAAAATTATTCAACTATAATGAAAATGAGTTTAATATAAAATTTAACAAAATGAAAATAAAACTGTTTATGATAAATTTATTTTAGAATTATTAGCTTAAATTGAATGAAATAACTACTACACTTAATTATATGTTTTTGTACATATATATTATTATTATTATTATTTAAGTTAATTATCTATTAATGAGAATTTTTTTTCATTTTTTTCAAGTTTTTAGTTTTCATGGGCTTGTTACAAGGGAAACCAAATTACTGGGAAAATATAGAGAATATGATAAAAAAATATATAGATTGTCCAAACAATGTATTCATAAACATAGATAAAACTAAAAGAACTTGATTAACTATAAGGGCTACACACTAAACTATGTTTACTAGAAAGCCTAAACCTACCAAAAAAGTAGACACGGATAATTAGAGAAACCATGTTCATCATGAGGCTAAGTAGAAGTAGAGATATACACCTCGAACAGATTGATGTTCCCCCTAGATGCAACCACTCGAACCTTGAGAGTGAGCAATATGGGATTCAATTCATTCGAGTATCTTTCACATGTCATTTTGGTTGAGCACCATCTTGCCCAACATCAACAAGATTTTTTCCTTGGAATCATTATTAAGAAAATATCTAACTCATAGCATCTTCATTCTCTAATACATGTAAATAGTCAACGTGTGTTTATTTTTCCTACCCTCGTATGCCATGCATGAGCTATCCATTCTCAGATGAATTATCAAACACCTTTAAACTGGGAAAACAACCTCTCTCAAATATCATATCAACTTTAGAACCTTGTATCTCCTCCTGAACCTCCATTGGGGTTTTTTCTTTGAAGCTACATGTTTAGTTTTCCATGCTTAAGTGAGTTCAAGAGCTAGTAAATTTGCTATATTTGTCATTATCATGGATGCACTTTGTACATTTCCTTACCAAGGCTAAGGGGTTAGCGGATTAACTAGATATGAATTCTGCAAGAGGGGCTACAAGATGGAGATTGGTGGAATATCCAAGGAAAATAAATCATGTTCCAACTCCTAGAGACAACAAAATATTTGAGGTGGACGGAACAACAAGGATATGAACTGTAATATCCCTCACATAAGCCACCATAAAAACTCTCATAAAATGAGGGTTATTAAATAATTAAATATTATCAATTATTATATTGATATTAAATGAAGAATATTCTTGTAATTGTTGATTTTAAGAATATTGGAAGAATTATTTCTTAATTATTTTATTTATAATAATTTATATTCTTCCATGGAAATAAATTATAATTCCAAGTTGGTATATTTTATGAGTTTTAGAAATAATGAGTAATAGATTTGGAAAAAGTATGGATAAGTGATATTTTTCTCATAAGGAAAAAGAAAATCTACCTTTAAAAATAAAAGCATGAGGGATTTATGGAATGCTTTTTTCATTTAGGAAAAAAACAGATTTATGGAGGCTTTATGGATTGCTTTTGTGATTTAGAAAAGCTGGAATGCTTTTATGATTTAGAAAAGATGGAATTATTTTATGAGTTAGAAAAAAGTTGGAATACTTTTAGGATTTATAAAATATATTCAATTTTAATTAATTCTATTTTATTTTAATCCCATGAGAGAAATAGAAGAGGGAAATGGGAGAATACATGGAGAATGGAGTCAAGGAAGAGGAAGAGAGTATTTCAAGCATGCATCAAGAGATGAGTAACCATATTCTTTGAAAATCTCTTTGTTTGCATATGGACCCTGATTATACAATGATTGAATTTATTTGCAATAAAAATTTCAGTGTATTAAAAGCTAGAACTACACTTATTTATGCATTATTTTGATAAAACCACAGGGGGATCTTGTTTAGAAGGCTAAGTAGTTCTAGATCTGGTATGGATATGATGTTTCAGCCATATATCAGTTTTAGATCTAAATATTAACCTACAGCAGCTGAAGCTCCTCATATAAAATGTTGTCAAGTCTTTCTGCAGCTTTTCCAATTGGTTCTGCTATTATTTTTGAAGGATTCTTGCTCTTGCTTCAAGTAAATCCAATGCTTCTACAAAGGAACTTGATTATAGATTTGATTTCTTGATGCCATACTATAACATGAGTCTAATGGCTGATTTCTAGTGTCTTCCAGCAGCAACTGCGTAATTCCTAAAGGATGGTTTCTCTATTTACCAACTCTCTCCTTTAGCTGATTTTAAGCTAGTGTTGATTGTGGGAGATCTGTTAAAACCTCTAAACTCTTTTATTTTTGCTGAAAATTTTCTTGAGGTCTGACACAGCCTAAAATAAGGTAACCCATCCCTTTTCTACGTTATTTTCACACTGGCTTGCTTATACAATGTCCTCCTTGAACCTATTGCAGATTTTCCTGAGAGTGGAATTTCCCGCTTCTTCCTTTGTTGGTTTTTAATTTTCTTTTGGATCCATTGTTTAGATCTATATATCTAAGGTTCCTAAGATCAGAAAAATCTAAGAGGAGTGTGTCATTCCCACACTTGCTGTGTTTCACCATTCTTCTATAGACAGAGTCTGGAACGGGCCAGGAAGCCTCTGGATTTCACCCTTCCTTGTGAAGGTGATGCATCTAGTAAATGCCCTGCCAGTCTATCTCTGGTTTAGATCTATTGGTGTAATTCCATATCGCTGTGATTCCATAGTGGAATATCTTAAGATATTCCCTACTGAGCCTATTTTTTTCCCATTTGGACCATTACATACTTGTATGCAAGGAAATAATTATTGTGTTAAAACTCTTCAAAATGAATAGAAGAGAAAAATATATCCTTCTATGCATTATTGGATTATATTCTTGGACAGAGGAAAAAGGGTAATCACATGCTTTATTATGTAAGATTATTGTAACACCCCCAAGTTCTATGCTTTTCAAATGAGACATTTGAACATAAATCCAAAGGGGAGTGGACCCCAGTGGATGATTATTGTGTGGATGTGGTTAATTTTGTAATTTTGAAAAATAAATAAAATATAATGTATGCACTATGACCAAAAAGAGAATTGAGATCACTTGCCAAAATCCATGAGGATGGATAAGGCAACAAATCCCCAAAAAGCTTTCAAAAATCCTTGAAAGAAATTTATTTAGATTTAAGGAGAAATCTAAATTTCCCCAATGAAGAGGAGTAGTTGGGAAGAGGTGAGAAAAGCTGGAAAAGCTGAGGAAAATATTAAAGCAGCTTTAAGGAACCCCAAGAGGGGAAGCGTAGGCTAAACAGGAAAGAAAGCATCCTGCTATTCTGGACGCAGAATTAGAAACATGCTTTGGGGTATGAGCTTAAATAAGCTGATCCTAGACAGATTAGTGATTGATCTGTGCTGGGAGGTGATCTCTGCTCGGGGGTGAATCCTGGGAGATAAAGAGGATTCTATGGTTGGGAGGACTGGTCATGGTAGAGGTGTGCATGCATAAATTTGGAGATATTTGTAAGTCTGTGTTAATCATCTCTGTTTTCATGAAATGGTGATGTTATATTCCTTTACTCAATTTATGAAATTGTGATATGATATTCCTTTATGCAATTTATGAAATTGTGATGTTATAGGCTTTTATGAAATTTATGAAGTTGTGATGTTATAATCCTTTAGGAAAATTATGAAATTGCAATGCTATAGTGCATTAGGGAATGTATGAATTGTATGTTAAGTTGCAGTATGCCACTGTTAGATGGATTAATGGTTCAGTACATTACGTAATTGCAACTACAGCTCTTGACAGTAGAGACAATTGGTTGGGTGTAGAGATGAGTACATTGAAATAATGAGGTTGAGATGATAGATTAATGGAGCAGCCAATATAATAACTATGTGTAGGTATAGATGGCTATCTTCTAACTGAGTATTTAATGCTGTGTGTATAAACAGAAGCTGTTAATAACCCAGTACCCCTGAACATTCAGTTCCAAATAAATTAATCTAGCATAATAATACTGATGGCACAGAAGTCACTGTGATCAATAACAGAATCCCAGGACATATAGAAAAAAAAAAATGGGTTTGGGAGACGTGACAAATGGTATCGGAGCCCTAAGTTCAAAAATTGGGCAAGATATGTGCTCACAAATAAATGGTTAACTGTTATAAAATTTATAAAAATAAATAAATTTTACAATGACATATGTAGCCATTGTTTTACTATCATCGTTATGTAAAAGAAAGTCAGGGTTCCTAAAGTGAAGATATTGAAACTATCTTAATACAGTAGAAAAGATTGATGCTGCCTTACTGAGAGGGTATGCTTAGTTGCCCATTAGAGAAGTTTCATAATAGCTCTGAATTATACATGATTGGTAGCAGAAAAGGGTGGAAATCATGGTTGCATATATGAACTGAATAATAATGCTAACATTGGTAAAGTGCATAGCTGAGTATTCTATCAGTTATACTAATGCTAGGAAAAGAGTAACTCTATTCCATATGAGCAATAGACTATTTATCAATGTATAGCTGGCCTATCTGATTTTATTCTTACTTCTTAAGAACCTGTAATATAGCCAAACAAATACCTTATAGGAAAGGCTCTGGTCACTACTATTAACAGCATATAACATATATCCAAGAGAAGTAGAATTTGAGAAACATAGACGCCTATAAAAAAAAAAAAACTCCAAAGTAAATCTTCATTCATAGAAAATTTTGAGCATATTATGTTTTAATTTAGTTCCTAACCATTGAATGATATGGTATGGCTATAGATACACAGCCATGATAACTAAATATTGTCCAAGGAACTATAGTATACATGCATATGCAAAACAAAAATAAAATACATATTTCAAGTATCTCAAGTTAGAGTATGTAGGCCTTTGTCTATCGAATACTTACATGAGCCAAATACAAAATATATATATATCCATAAAAGTGAAATAGATTTGAATAAGTGAATGCGGCCATGAACTTATACCTACTTTTAACTATGATACATATATGTAATGAAATAAAAAGTGTAGTTATACCCCGACCTAGGGTCGGGATAACGATGTGGGTTGAAAATGAAATAACCAGTACCACATATCGGTGGCGCCGAGAGATGAACAATAGTTCAATCAGCCGCATGGGTAATATAGGCACCGAACTATGGTCAATGACAAATCCGAGAAAAAACGCAAGTTTATGTTTAATGTAAAGCACAGAACTACGAAAAAAACGCAAGTTTCTATTTAATGTAAAGCACAGAACTACGAAAAAACGCAAGTTTCTGTTTAATGTAAAGCACAGAACTACGAAAAAAATGCAAGTTTCTGTTTAATGTAAAGCACAGAACTACGAATTGACATAAGACGAAATAAACAAAGTAAGTGGCGCTTCAACTCCGAGACACCATCATGAAATAGATAAATCTAAAAATTTCGGAGAAACCGCATAGGGACATGATAGGAAATCGATCTGTTGATCGAAGAAGGCATCGATCCCTGGACGTTCACCGTCCCATCGAAATTTTAATATCAGAATGTATAGCATTAAATCTCAGAACTATATAAATGCTAATGCGACATATATGCATATCCATGTGAAACCACGGAAAAAGTAAACACAGAGACGTCGACATAAAAAGGAAATACAGAACGTTGACCTAGTCAACTAGGGTTACACGAGAATTTTGTATTAAAGGTCTACGGTCGGTTGAATCAACCAAAGAGCATACGAATGAACCTATAATAGTGCAGTCATACATTTACCGTGCAAAGTAGCGTCTCAAATTACCGTCTACTTAATTAAATCCTGTGTTACTATACGTGATTATACAGAGATAAAAATAAACCGGAGAAGGTTTTTAACTCAAGATGACACCGGATCGGAGAAAACTTTAAAGGGAGAGAGTACATGCAGATGAATTTTCGTCTATATTTAACGCCGAATTATTCCCGCTCGGCCATCTCTAATCAATATGGCAGGGATACTTCCTGTTCCAACCTGCAAGATTTGGAGTGCTACCGATTTTAATTAGGTGACAGGAAAAAAAAAACACACATATACACATCTACTGCGTTGTTCGAGTTATGATCTCGATTAGAACTCACGGCCTGGAAATAGTGTAACATCGCCTTCTAGGGCTGAGGGAATGATAAACCCTCCTCACCTCCGCTTTTCAAAAATCCAAGCCAGAGGGTATCCATCCTCAGATTAAATGAAAAACCAGAGAAAATAAAAACAACGGAATATGATATGCGAGGGCCAACATGATGGAACCCAACAGAGGATGGTGAATAAAGTTTATTCCCTCTGTAGGTACCCGGAACCATCGCTATTATGAATAGACTAAACGCCGAGATGGCAGCTGGATGAACCAGGAAAGAGCTGCGTTAGATGCAGAGGGAACGAGGGCGCGGCCACAGAGTACCAGGGATAGCTCTGTCTGGAACTAAACCTGATACTAATCCATTCTACCCCTCTCTGCGTAGACTACAGTTTCAGAGCGAGTGTTGAAATGTCAAACCCCCAAGAAAAACGAAAACTAGAGCAATAGGAAGCCATGGGAGGTTGCTCGCAAGCACAGTAAGAAATAAAGATTTCCAGAAAACGTGAGAGATGGAGCCCTTCAGCAAATTCGAACATGCTCACAACGACTCCTAAAGAAATGAAATCGATGAGTAGGTTGAGAGCAGAGAGCGTAGGATAATAAATACAGCTGAAACCCTATTCCTCGGCCAAATAACCCCAGCACATCCCGAGGAGGGGGATTGGAACAGATTCCGAGGATCACTAGAATGGCACCCATCGATATTACTTAGCGCCGGAGAATTCTGAAGCCATAGGCACGGGGTGGGAATTAACTCTACAGCTATGACGGCCAGGACAGGAGCTCTGCGTCCCCAAAACCTGCATCCGGCAGACATGTAATATCAAAAGCCACCTGTCGAGGTCGTAATGACTTGGGTACAAGTCTACGCCGCCGAGTGCCACTTTCTCCGTCCAGGGACGAATTCTTTCACCTGCACTTCAAACCCTGCCGCGTTAACACTCTATTCTACACGCCAAACTATCGCTCAGTTTTCTGAAGTTGGGCAGTTTACTCGCAATGAAATTGGTACAATTATTTTGTACTAACCTGTGGAAGAGCGACGCCTCGGTACTGCAGGCATAGGTAGCCGATTTGTATTAATCCATCGTTGAGAGCATGAACGGGGAAGAAAAATATTTCTGCCGAACAGCCTGTAGCTTTTCGTGTCAATATATTACGCACCGACGAGTGGCCATCTGCGTACAAAATCACGTTCAACCCCAACCTTGTAGGGTTAGTCAGGGATTAACAAATTAAATGCCATGTTGCAAACTACCGATTTATATCGAAGTCACAGGCGAAGTTGGTAGTATGAAAACCAACAGGCGGAAGAAAAATAAAATATAAATAGAAGAACAGAAGTAAGGAATACCTTACCCAGCTGCCGAGAGCGATGTCACAGAGGTCGTCATCATTAGATATATAACCAGATTTTAGCTCGGCTTGTTAGCCTACACCTTATGATAATCGGGATATCCGAATTTCGCACAATCACAATGCGTGTCGAACAAATGTCATCAAACGGGTGGCATATGTATATGATATATATATATATACACAATTTCGAATGCAAGTTATAGAAAGGGGTTAGGAAATTAACGTTTGCCAATGAAAATATATATATGCAATATTTTGCTAGGCGAAAGGTTTCGGAACCCATACATTATGTATCTATGCCTAAGAACGCTATACTCGTATATTTAAAAATAATCTTGGAAAAGAAAACTCTATACCAATAGTATATATAATAAATATCTTGGTATATGAGTGGATCTCTACTACTACCTAGATAGGTATAGTTAGAGCCTTCGGTTTATAGGTATGAGGGTATACCTATATGTGGTTAAAGTATACGTGAAATAATACACGCTGCGATAATTTTTGAGCAGTATGATAATTATACTATGTGCGTGGTAAGGTATAAAAAAAAAAGGATACTTAAATTTTTTTTATAAAACTAAGCCTCGTCCCTACACGTGAACGCTTTCACGTTAGTAAATGATTGCCTAGGGGGTATAGTGCATATCATCGTGTTACATAACTATATGGTATAGCAATGTTTATGAATGGCGTGTATGGCAATTTCTATGAATGCCACTTAGATAAGGACACTTACTTTAACCAACATATTTCACCAATGATAAAAATACATGGTATATAACTATACATGAGTAAAGAAGTAAGTTATCCAAGTGTATGTATATAAGTATATAAGTGACATCAAACCATGCGTTCGGAATAGGTGTTCATTCCTAGCGTTCGGAATAGGTGTTCATTCCTATATTGATGTGCACGTAACACTTAGAGTTATGCTCATTTAATTACTTTTGGTAAGTGATACTATACGTAGGATGCACCTTTATATATATATACATGTAAGTTTTATATTTGTATATAGATATTGTATGTGGACATGTAGATGGTATAGATATGAGAGTGATTGAAAATGGTTATACATAGGGGCCCCAAGGGAAACATGTTATCTTATGTATATAAGGGAACTATATACATGGAAAAATATTAAATTTTATAAAAGGGATTATTTTAAATATATATATGATAGCATTTCAAAAATCCTTTGAACTTATATAAGAATATATATAATATAGGGATACATAGATATATTCATATGTTCATCAAATTAATATTGCTAAGGCTATATATATATATATATATATATATATATATAGATATCATGGTTACTTACACAATAAGGTTTGGAAATATATAGGATATATACAAACCTAGTGGATATATATACATGCTCATGAGATGTATATCGCCCAAGGCTTGAGATGTAAGTAGTATATGAGTAAGTGGGAGATGTATCCTATAAAGAGAGGCATGTATACTGATATAAAAAGAAAAGAAGAGTACAAGTTTAATTACAGTTTAAATGGTTGATTAGTAATTGTGGAACCATTACATTGATTAGGCATGAATAAATAAAGGGATAAATTGAAATTTCCTGATGATTTACTTAAGAAGGAATATTCTTGTAATAGTGGAAGAATGATTTCCTAATTATTTTATTTATAAAGAATTTATATTCTTGCATGGAAATAAATTATATTTTCAAGATTTTATGAGTTTAGAGATAATAAGAAATAGAATTGGTAAAAATATGGAGAAGTGATATTTCTCTCTTAAAAAAAAAAACAAATATAGATTTAAAAATAAAAAGCATGAGAGATTTATAAGTTGCTTTTGTTAGAAAAAAAAATAGAATGCTTTTATGCATTAGAAAAAAATTGGAATACTTTTATGATTCCATTTTAATTACTTCTATTATATAAGCCTATGAGAGAAATAGAAGAGGGGAATTAGCAAAGCATGAACATACAATTAAAAGTAAATGCATAAATTCTGATGAGTCTTTGAAAAAGGGGAAACTTTGTGAAATTTATTTTTGACACTATCAAGTATTAATACTTGTGAATGTGATGAACTATAGAAATTACATTTATCACTATAAAAGGAAACATGTATTCACACTATAAAATTTTAATTGGTGTAAATTTTATTAAAGTTAAATTTTCTTGAGTCTTACAATTTAAGACAGGAAAATAGTGTGAAAACATACAGCTACAAACCGAGAGAAAAGAGGATGAGCTGTATTTGGACTTGGGTGTGGGGGAAACCAGGAGATCCAAATTTATTCATGTAAGTTTTGAACTAGTGGATACAACTCATAAAAGAAAATTTTGACCTGTGCATTATATATATATGAAAATTAGAAGTATAGTGTGTATGGGGTGCTTATATGAATAAAGGTTATGCATAGAGTTATGCAAATTTTATTTATTCCCTAATAGAAAATCCTGTAATTTGGGTATTCGCTTACTTCGCTGGAAATAATAGAGATGAACTCTATTATAAATTATTGACTTAACAATAGTTGAAACCCTCTCAATTGTCCTTGTATTGATTCAAATTAAAACTTTATAAGTCCATCACAAAGGAAAAATATAAGTTGGTACGAAGGTATGGTACATTAAATTGAGGAGTATTAAGTAAACTCTTTGGATTATATATAGTATATATCTGTCGGGTGGATATATATATATAAGGTGGATTTTATATAGATATGATGGAAATTATATTATATATATATATTGTGGACTATATGTATATAGAGTGGTTCTATATATATATGAAAAAGAGTGAAGGAATTAAGAATATGAAATATAATAGTTTATATAACAAATAACTTTATAAAGAAAATTTTATATGTTTCACTTTTATTGGAATATATATATATATTGTGGGGGAATTGAGGATAAATAAAAATGAAACAAATTGCACGTGGGGTATAAGTTAAAAATCTACAAGTAACATTATAAATATAGGCGAGCTGGTTATATGCTATAATGTTAACCTGGTTGAGTTGTATGAATATAATATCTTCATACATGTTAAGTTATTTCTCCAACTTTATACTCACGAAGTTAAAGGAGAAGGTACTGGAAGTACAGCGATGAACTGAAAAAGGGTAAGCATACTCATGCATATAGTACAGTTGTTTTCATTCATTTATGAGTACTAATGGAAAAATTGTCAAATTGTTTGGCCAAGTGTGTAACAGGAAATTGTACACTCTGGAAAAAAAGAGGTGAAGATCCAGAAAATTTGAACTGAATCAAGTCGAGTGAGGAAAGGATCTCACTGAAAAACAAGGAAGGATAAGTAGTGCACTAAACTATTATGAACCTGAACGGTTTGATTAATAACTGAATTTCTTAAGTTATTGAATGCAGAATGCTGTTGTGAATTATCAATTATATGTACTTGATCTTACTTGCCTTGGTATGAATTGTGGACAGAGAAACCACGATAAAACATCTTCCATACAGACTTCTTGCAAAGAAGTAGGAAGAAAACCAACTACATAAGGCATCAGTAATTAGAGTGGAGGCAGGAGAATACTCTACTGAAAATTAAGGGCTTATACATTAGTCCTGCCCTTGCTTATTAAATTTCCTGATATATTTCATGTCTCCTTGTTGGAAAGGAAACGTTATAATTTTTGTACATGATGCTTCTCACATGATTGATTTGAATTGTGGTCCAGGTGGGACCAGAAGAGGAATTTCCTTCAAGAGTCGCTTCAAAGTTGGAAGCGAGAAGAAATGAAAGTGCGGAAGTGAACAGTAGCTCGAGTAAAGGTGCAGTGGCGCACTTTACTTCTAAAAATCTACAAGGCACAGAGGAGCTCAGATGATGGAAAAGCATTCATAATTATGTTCAAAATCAACTAGTAGATAGCTGTCAACACCGAGGACGGTGTTTATTTTCAGAGCGGGAATATGTAACACCCCCAAGTTCTATGCTTTTCAAATGAGACATTTGAACATAAATCCAAAGGGGAGTGGACCCCAGTGGATGATTATTGTGTGGATGTGGTTAATTTTGTAATTTTGAAAAATAAATAAAATATTATGTATGCACTATGACCAAAAAAAAAAGAATTGAGATCACTTGCCAAAATCCATGAGGATGGATAAGGCAACAAATCCCCAAAAAGCTTTCAAAAATCCTTGAAAGAAATTTATTTAGATTTAAGGAGAAATCTAAATTTCCCCAATGAAGAGGAGTAGTTGGGAAGAGGTGAGAAAAGCTGGAAAAGCTGAGGAAAAGCTTAAAGCAACTTTAAGGAACCCCAAGAAGGGAAGCCTAGGCTAAACAGGAAAGAAAGCATCCTGCTATTCTGGACGCAGAATTAGAAACATGCTTTGGGGTATGAGCTTAAATAAGCTGATCCTAGATAGATTAGTGGTTGATCTGTGCTGGGAGGTGATCTCTGCTCGGGGGTGAATCCTGGGAGATAAAGAGGATTCTATGGTTGGGAGGACTGGTCATGGTAGAGGTGTGCATGCATAAATTTGGAGATATCTGTAAGTCTGTGTTAATCATCTCTGTTTTTATGAAATGGTGATGTTATATTCCTTTACTCAATTTATGAAATTGTGATATGATACTCCTTTATGCCATTTATGAAATTGTGATATGATATTCCTTTATGCAATTTATGAAATTGTGATGTTATAGGCTTTTATGAAATTTATGAAGTTGTGATGTTATAATCCTTTAGGCAATTTATGAAATTGCAATGTTATAGTGCATTAGGGAATGTATGAATTGTATGTAAGTTGCAGTATGCCACTGTTAGATGGATTAATGGTTCAGTACATTATGTAATTGCAACTACAGCTATTGACAGTAGAGACAATTGGTTGGGTGTAGAGATGAGTACATTGAAATAATGAGGTTGAGATGATAGATTAATGGAGCAGCCAATATAATAACTATGTGTAGGTATAGATGGCTATCTTCTAACTGAGTATTTAATGCTGTGTGTATAAACAGAAGCTGTTAATAACCCAGTACCCCTGAACATTCAGTTCCAAATAAATTAATCTATCATAATAATACTGATGGCACAGAAGTCACTGTGATCAATAACAGAATCCCAGGACATATAGAAAAAAAAAATGGGTTTGGGAGACGTGACAATTATTTAGAGAAACATATATGCTTTTATGCATGGGAAAAATATAGTTTTGAGTATTAGATTTCTAGAGAAAACAAAGATGAAATCACATAATATTTATTGTGTTAGCCCTCTTTTGGGCAAAATAATATGTATTTTTCCAACCTAAAGGGATTAGCTATGGTATTAGCTTTATCTTGGGAGAATATTATGCATAGTTATTGGTTATATCTTTTGGATGAGAGAGAAATGTCACTTTGCATGCATGAAATGATAAGTGGTATGCGTTTGACCCTTGGAAAAGAAATGTGTTTATTTTTCCATGAAATATTTATTTGGTTTCTTTTGGAAAGAAATATATGTTTTACATGCAGGAAGAAAAAGATA
The DNA here is from genome assembly GCA_034641835.2 of Pinus albicaulis. Taxonomy (NCBI): domain Eukaryota; kingdom Viridiplantae; phylum Streptophyta; class Pinopsida; order Pinales; family Pinaceae; genus Pinus; species Pinus albicaulis. The sequence goes on along the minus strand of JAXQQM020065808.1, from coordinate 6,479 downwards.
TGTTATTGCATGCACAAAACTATAACTTGTATGTTAACTTTGTTTGAAATAGAGTTGGCATTGTTATACATAGTAACCATTATGAATAGATCTTGGGTGGAAAATATGTTTTTGGAAAAGAACATGTATTCACATGCATAAGTATAACATCTATTTCATTAATCCATTTTGAAAAGAAAACATAAGAGTAGGCAAAAAGAGAAATTTCTTGTTGGGATAGTTATCTTGAAAATCTTGTTATGCATTTGTATGCACGGTATTATTATATAGTATGTTAGCTTTCTTTTGGAAATAATATGAAAGTGCACGCAAGATTTTGTTAGTGTTTGGTGGAAAGAGGATGCTTGATATTGATTTATTTGTTACTAATGCATGTGAAATGATGTTAAATAAGGAAACTAATGTCAATGTGGTTATGTTTTATACATGCATATAAATATTTGTTGAAGTGTCACAAATAGAGATTGATTATTGGTTTATTAATATTTTATCTAATCATGATATCAAGTGTGCTGATGACAGCAATGGCAGGAAAGAGTGATGACTTGAGAAAAGGAAATTTCAAGTTTAACATTGTGGAAGATAAAGAGTGGTTAGTCCATGCAGGTTTAGTAGTTCCAATTGCAAAATGATCCCTGAAGGAAGCAGTCTGACTACAAAGACAGAGATTGATGATTCGTGGGTAAATGGTATCATGATGATTGTAATAGCTTATAGCTAGTTATGTTTCGTTTAAGATTATTTTTATATGTAAATTTTATGACAATGGTCAAGGGATGGACTCCCTTATAACCATTGAGTGAGGGGTGACAACCCTCATGAGCGTTTAATAATAAAATTAAACGTTTGCTGGTTTTCACCCTACGGGGTTTCCAGGGTATATCGGTGTCTAATGATGTGATTGTTCATTGTGTCATTTTAGTGATGTTAATTTATTTCATGATGTGATGTTATATTATCAATTAGGTGATTTACTAATTGAGTTAAAATGATCATGGGATCGATGAATAGTTATAGCAGGAAAATTAATTTAATATGCTACCACAAGGAAAATTAAGGGTTGTGTAACTGACTATTATTTTTACTAAATATTTCTCTATCTGATGATGATGGGTATTGAAATGGTTAATGCATAAATATAAAAAGTAATTTATAAAGTTACACATTCGTAAATGTTGAAATTTTTTCCTAACTCTAAGTATTTTTCTGCGAGGTTATCGGGGTATGTTACAAATGGTATCAGAGAAAAAGGTTGCAACACTGGTGCCTTTTGAGAATCATTATGAAAAGAAGAAGTAGAGGTATGATGCTAGTGGGCATCATCTCATGTATGAATTTAATTAAACCTGTAGTATACTACAATTAACATGAGATGCATGTTGCATGATTAATTACTGCATGAAAGAGTAGACAGTTATAATGTTTCTTTAAAAGTTGTGCTCATGAAATTTGAATATGGATGTGGATAAAATATAATAAAACTTCTATTGTACCTATGAACCATCTTCAGCACTCACTATTTATATTGCAGATTAATTACCAACCTTTGCATGCATAATATGAGAAAAATGATTATGGTGCATAAGAAAAAAGAATGGAAAAACATGGCTAAATTTATCATGCACTACCTATAAATAATGAATACACGTATGGTTGGTGTGATAACTAAATAATATAGAAGTTGGGTTTGACCCTAAAGAGGACAATGGAATGTGGAAAACAAAATATATATATATTTGAACGAAACTCTTTAGTTGTTAAAAATAAGCAACGAGTGAAATAGAACTCACATATTGAACTTAAATTCAATGAAAAAATCATAGCTAACATAGTGTGGGTTCTCTTTCTTCATTTAAGAGTTGTCGAGGAAAGTTTGCATTCAATGTGTTCGACAAAAAGTGGTAATTGAGATCCACGGTTTTGTATTTTAAATAATTTCATCCATGGAAGTTTTGGATGTGATTAATCTTTAATATCAAGGGGTTTTCATACCTTGAGATCATGTAACCCCCATGGTGATTCCAAGAAAAAGTTATGTTTAGAAATGGATCCATAATTTGGTCAAATTTCTTGATTAGACGTTGTTGTAGGGATTGTTCGTTCTGTTATTAGCAGAAATTTTACCATTGATGATATTAATATGATTCATGATGTTCTAGAAATTCTATTTTTACTATCTCTATGAGAGTATAAACATATTTATGGAAATTTATTTCATCTCTGCTAACTAGTCCCTCAATGGTAGTAGATTGTATGCTTGCCAACTATTTGGAAGAATGCCTTATCCACCATAGATTGCATGCTTGCAAATTGTTGTTAAAATTCCTCAATGGATGTAGATTGCATGCTTGCACACTGTTTGAAAAAAAGTCTACAGTGATTGTAGATTTCATAATTGCCAATTTTTTCCACAAAATTCCTCAATGGTTGTCGCTTATATGGTTTCAAGCTAATGGTAAGCGAAAAAAGAAAAAATCACATTTTGTGACCTAGTGTTCAATGGGACTGTTAGTTCTCTACAATATTGATGGCTGGCTGCTAAGGTGAGACCTTAAATAAAGTATCATGCTATGGTATGCAACATATGTTAATGTCTTTTTTCTAAGCTACATGATTATTATTATTATGTGGAAATTTTGAATGTATACCACCTATATTACATGTGATGAATTGTTGTCAATGTGCTTTGACAAATTGTGGACCCCATGTTGTGGGTCAAGTATAGATGCATGGTGTACATAAATGTTCCTTTGCCTTAATGATAATATGCAATGGAAAATTATGTAAATTACAGTGGATTTGTAGACATTGACTATTTTTAGACATTGAATTTTTATTGGATTCAATGACTATGGAAGCTATGATGGGATTGATGTAATGAGGTAATATTTTATTTTATTGTTGAGTTAATGAATACTTTAGTTGGGGTATTCAGGAAATAACTCTAGAGTTTTAGAAGACTTCTTGCCAGCTTATGGAAAGCTATTGGTGGTTAAGTTCAACATGGACCTTCCCTAAAAGTCACCTAAAATTCCCTAGGAGAAAATAATAAAGAGGAAATATTAACATAATGGGAGAGAAAGATTATGTTAATGACTTAGTTGGAGATAAATAATAAGTGGGGTAAAATAAAGCATAGTAGGAGAGAAAGGCATGCTTTAAAGAAAAAGAAGAGTATCTTTTTCGAAAAATATAAAACAAAAAGTCCTAGGCAAAAAGGTTGGCAGACCTTAAAGCAGGACGCTGCTAAAAATCTGCTGGGAGGAAATCACCAAGGAATCAATGAGGTTATTGATTCTAGTGGCAAGTAAATGTTAGCTCGGTGGGTAACTATTGGAGATAGTTTACGTTTGGGTGGAATATGCCGAGTTTCTCAATAATTCCCAGAAATTAACTAAGGTTAGATGAAATTTTGTCTATGTTATGTTACAAGTTTTCAAATTATCTAAAAATGTTGGATGTTACAATAGACTGTAAATTTCATGTCTCAAAGTTGTTGCATGTGCTATATTTTTGCATGCATGATATATTAAATTATCTTAGCAACAATTTAGATGAAATAGGTTGTGTCTTTATGAGCAAATGAACATGTCATAAATGGCTGATCTATATGTATGCATAGAGGAAATTAATTGAAATTTATAGGCGACTGAAATAACTCATGTTAGATAAAATAATGATTTATTGAACTTTAAATTCCTGACATATTAGAGGAACATGGCTGGAGATTAATGACATGAGTTTGAATTTGAATGAAATTACTGTGGGAGAGAAAGACAGTAATTTGAAAAGGAAATGGTTGGAGATAAATACCATGAGTTTGAATTAGATTGAAATTATTGTGGGAGAGAAAGACAGTAATTTTCAAAAACACTAGTGGGAGAGAAAGACTAGTGTAACTCCTAAATAAAATGCAATGTGTACTTGATAGAGTTTTTCTTATCATTTTGATGATTAAAGGGCTAAGTGCTCCTTGAGTTTTTGTGAAAGTATTATGACTTAAGTATTATTTTACATTTTCTAAATAATTGGAAATGAAAATTAAAGGTTAATGTTCCAACAAGAGAAGAACATCGAGGACGATGTTCTATTTAAGGGGGGGAGATTGTAATATCCCTCACATAAGCCACCATAAAAACTCGCATAAAATGAGGTTTATTAAATAATTAAATATTATTAATTATTATATTGATATTAAATGAAGAATATTCTTGTAATTGTTGATTATAAGAATATTGGAAAAATTATTTCTTAATTATTTTATTTATAATAATTTATATTCTTCCATGGAAATAAATTATATTTCCAAGTTGGTATATTTTATGAGTTTTAGAAATAATGAGTAATAGATTTGGAAAAAGTATGGATAAATGATATTTTTCTCATAAGGAAAAAGAAAATCTACCTTTAAAAATAAAAGCATGAGGGATTTATGGAATGCTTTTCTGATTTAGGAAAAATCAGATTTATGGAGGCTTTATGGATTGCTTTTGTGATTTAGAAAAGCTGGAATGCTTTTATGATTTAGAAAAGATGGAATTATTTTATGATTTAGAAAAAGGTTGGAATACTTTTAGGATTTGTAAAATATATTCCATTTTAATTAATTCTATTTCATTATAATCCCATGAGAGAAATAGAAGAAGGAAATGGGAGAATACATGGAGAATGGAGCCAAGGAAGAGGAAGAGAGTATTTCAAGCATGCATCAAGAGATGAGTAACCATATTCTTTGAAAATCTATTTGTTTGCATATGGACCATGATTATATAATGATTGAATTTATTTGCAATAAAAATTTCAGTGTATTAAAAGCTAGATCTACACTTATTTATGCATTATTTTGATAAAACCCCAGGGGGATCTTGTTTAGAAGGCTGAGTAGTTCCAGATCTGGTATGGATCTGATGTTTCGGCCATATATCAGTTTTAGATCTGAATATTAACCTACATCAGCTGAAGCTCCTCATATAAAATGTTGTCAAGTCTTTCTGCAGCTTTTCCAATTGTTTCTGCTATTATTTTTGAAGGATTCTTTCTCTTGCTTCAAGTAAATCCAATGCTTCTACAAAGGAACTTGATTATAGATCTGATTTCTTGATGCCATACTATAACATGAGTCTAATGGCTGATTTCTAGTGTCTTCCAGCAGAAACTGCGTAATTCCTAAAGGACGGTTTCTCTATTTACCAACTCTCTCCTTTAGCTGATTTTCAGCTAGTGTTGATTGTGGGAGATCTGTTAAAACCTTTAAACTCTTTTATTTTTGCTGAAACTTTGCTTCAGGTCTGACACAGCATAAAATTCGGTAACCCAACCTTGTTCTGCGTTATTTTCACACTGGCTTGCTTATACAATGTCCTCCTTGAGCCTATTGCATATTTTCCTGAGAGTGGAATTTCCCGCTTCTTCCTTTGTTGGTTTTTACTTTTCTTTTGGATCCATTGTTTAGATCTATATATCTAAGGTTCCTAAGATCAAAAAAATCTAAGAGGAGTGTGTCATTCCCACACTTGCTGTGTTTCACGATTCTTCTATAGACAGAGTCTAGAACGGGCCAGGAAGCCTCTGGATTTCACCCTTCCTTCTGAAGGTGATGCATCTAGTAAATGCCCTGCCAGTCTATCTCTGGTTTAGATCTATTGGTGTAATTCCATATCGCTGTGATTCCATAGTGGAATATCTTAATATATTCCCTACTGAGCCTATTTTTGTCCCATTTGGAACATTACATACTTGTATGCAAGGAAATAATTATTGTGTTAAAACTCTTCAAAATGAATAGAAGAGAAAAATATATCCTTGTATGCATTATTGGATTATATTCTTGGAGAGAGGAAAAAGGGTAATCACATGCTTTATTATGTAATATTATTTAGAGAAACATATATGCTTTTATGCATGGGAAAAATATAGTTTTGAGTATTAGATTTCTAGAGAAAACGAAGATGAAATCACATAATATTTATTGTGTTAGCCCTCTTTTGGGAAAAATAATATGTATTTTTCCAACCTAAAGGGATTAGCTGTGGTATTAGCTTTATCTTTGGAGAATATTATGCATAGTTATTGGTTATATCTTTTGGATGGGAGCGAAATGTCACTTTGCATGCATGAAATGATAAGTGGTATGCGTTTGACTCTTGGAAAAGAAATGTGTTAATTTTTCCATGAAATATTTATTTGGTTTCTTTTGGAAAGAAATATATGTTTTACATGCAGGAAGAACAAGATATGTTATTGCATGCACAAAACTATAACTTGTATGTTAACTTTGTTTGAAATAGAGTTGGCATTGTTATACATAGTAACCATTATGAATAGATCTTGGGTGGAAAATATGTTTTGGAAAAGAACATGTATTCACATGCATAAGTATAACATCTATTGCATTAATCCATTTTGAAAAGAAAACATAAGAGTAGGCAAAAAGAGAAATTTCTTGTTGGGATAGTTATCTTGAAAATCTTGTTATGCAT
>JAXQQM020074185.1:0-12145 GCA_034641835.2 Pinus albicaulis | reverse complement strand
TATTTCTCTATAATAATTATGGTAGGTAAGGTGGGACTCATGTTGAGGGTCGTTAAAGGCCCATCACTAATTCTCTCTTTGGTGACACTTCTAGTGACGAACTTTAATGACCCTCACCAATGCTCTTTTTGATACTTTTGGTGACGATCAAAAAATGTCCGTCATCATTGATCATTCCAATGATTTTTTGATGACGCTATGTGCTTGTTAATATATTTTTTGTCAAAAGATAACGATTTAATACCATTATTGTGGAGCATTTTTTATAATATGTCCAAGGCCATAGTGTTTAGGGTTAGTCAATTATTTAAGAAGTAATAAGAGTGTATCATTTCCCTCAAGTAATGACTAGTCGAATATAGATTTCCTATGAGTCAACAAATGATTCATATCTATTAAGTTAATTATCTAGCAAATTCCATTTAGATAAAGTTCCAATTAGTGTGTGTAGGAAATATATTATTTATTACATAATCAAGCTCCTACAATTCTATTAATGGAGAAAGACCTACCACTCCTTCAACAATCCGGGCACACTTTAAATTAATGCTTTAGCACACACTAAAATTTCTTAGCACCCTATGTCTTGGAACATATTTGTACCCAGAAATCTTGTGATGACATTGACGCCCCAGCACATGGTGGCATGCGCTATCACAACATGGAACTCTCCTAGCATGTGTTGACATGCATGTAGTCCCTAGCATTCCTCGGAACACCTTGGTTGAATGCATTGACATACATTAGCACTTGGCACACAATGCCACTTGGCACACACCACATTAGTGTGCCTAGCATGCCCCTTTTGAAAATATAAAGTCCCGACTTATTAACCTCTTATTGCTTCTTCCTTTGTTGCCTTGACACATATTGACATACCCTGCACCCTACACATCCTTAGCACTGCATGGCTGGCATATCTTGGTACTATTAATTGGCACATATAATTATCACACCTTGGAACTCCCAAGCACACTTTGGGAATTCTTGGCATGCCTTGATATTCCATAGCATGCCTTACCAATGCTTAGAATACCTTTTCACTCTCTCCTTGGCATGACATCTAGCACTCATTAACACTAGTCTTTGGCACACGTTCCTCATATTCATTAGCTTCCATGAATTTTTACCTAGTGCTCCCTTAATGTTTTGTCATAGTACTCCTTAAAATTTCTCAACATGCATTAGCACTCTCTAACACGCCTTAGCACTCTTCAACATGTCCTTCCACTTCATAACATGCATAACACTCCCTGACACATATTGGCACTTGGCACGTGTTGGAGCTTGGAAAGTCTTAGCATGTATGGAATACGTTGAGATGCCTTGGTATGATTTGGCATGGTTTAATATTAAATTTATTTGAGATCAATTGTTGTAAAGTAGATGAGAAGCAGCAAAGGAATACTTGGCACTTAGAATTCACTAAGACTTTGCACTTGGCACCTATTTCCGCCTAGTGTTGGTGTGCTTAGCATACCCATCTTGGAAAAGGTACATTGATGAATTATTAACCCTCTTATGTGTTCATTTCCTTGTAGTTTAACTTGTTTCTCCCTTTTGTTGCCTTGATAGCCCCTGACATGCATTGACACCCCCTTGCACATCTTGGCATGCCTTATCACTTGGCACATCCTTGCATGTTTGAAATTCCTTCACACTATATGGCACATCTTAGCATTCCCTAGCATGCCTTGGCACTCATGTCCTCACAACAAGTATTTAAAATTTTTCATGACTTGGGAACCCAATCAAGTCCTTGGCTGCTGCATTTCATGTGACAATATTAGCCTGCTTCAACCGCAACAACTTGACCAATTGAACCTACTACAAGTATATTGTGCCTTTTTCACCTAAGAACTATCTATAACTCATCGTACGCCACTCATGTCCAAGCTAAAATTTTCCCACTTAACTAGTTACCAAGACTGCAAGGATCACATGATATAGCCTGCATGGCCATAAAACAACTAAGCAACATAGCTTACATAGGAAATATTTCACATGTATGTTCAGTTCATATAAATAGTGGAACATTAACTGAGATTTTTCAAGAACCTCAAGATGCACAAGGCACACAAGATATAAGTCGACACAAGGTAAGTGCCCCAAAACTTATACACAACAATGTACAATATGAAATTATCTAGAATAGTTTAAAACATGAGCATGTAGCCAAAGTGTGCCACATATCATATAAAAAAATAGCTAAAGGCAAAGCAATGTTGTGCCTAGCACAAAGTGATCTCCCTTTGTCTAAAACTAGTGCTATGTCGAGCCCTGTATAACAACTGTAGGCTTGCCTCCTGTAAATCATATTTTGAACTTCTCCATCTAACACACTTCATCCTTAGCACACTTGAATTCACTGACACTCCCTGTCACACACTCTTATTCGTTCCTTTCCATGAAGTTTGACGTAGTTATCCTTTGATATGCCCCAACACTCCCTAACACTCTTCAACATGCATTAACATTGTCTGACATGTGTTAGCATGCATTTTCATTATTTTTCATGCCCTAACCCTCCCTAGCTATCATGCCCTCACAACTACCCTTACTTAATTTGCAACTTGGGAACCCAACCAAGCCCTCGCTTGACTACAAGAGCTTGAAAAAGTTACGGTTACTACAACTAGACTATGTTGTTGAACTATGTAGCTTGGGAGGTACTCCACAAGACTATTGAGATGGGTTTGTGTGAGTTTGGTCACAAAAGGCTTTGTGGGCAAAGAAGCCAATCAAAGGGATTTTGGACCCAATATGGGGTTTAAAATCTAAATGAAAATTAAAAAGGAAAAATAATATTTCATAAGGTCTAAGTGGATAAAAACCATAAGTTATAAAGGGTTCCTAAGAGGTCTAGGAAAAACTATTTAAGGCAGCCTTAGAATGAAGGAAAGAACTTCAAGTGAGAAGGATCTCATTTGATCAAGGGGAAAAAGAGAGATGTAGTCCTAAAGTAGGTTGAGTAAGGATTGCTAAAGGGAGGTCATGATCATCCTCCAAGAGCAAGATCATCATGTGAGGGTTCACAAGAATGTTGCATTCCTTAATGGTCTATTCAAGCTAAGAAGTAGGATGGAATATTGATGGTTCTCTTCTGGCAGATCAAGCTTAAGAGAGGTTTCTCATGAGAATCTGGGCATGTGATTTCAATGGTGTCTTTGTGTGAAGGCCACATCAAATTCTGAAATGTTAAAATTTGCAACAAGAAATAGTGAAATTGGAAACTAGAAAGGACAAAAAAAAAATGCACCCACACTGGTGAGGAATTCTGATGCACTAGGAGAGAGGAATGTGGGGCGTCTAATTTATTTTTCCCTTAAATAAATTGGACACTAAATTGTAATTTCATCTCATAACAACTTATGTCAGTTAACTAAGTCATGGTGACTGAGTTAGCTCAAGAAATTCAAGTTGAGGGTCTAAGATGAGGCATCTAGAGGGATTCTAATATTTTTAGGGTTCAGTTGCAGTTGATGCATTAGTGGGGTGCATGTGTGAATTAGTTAACTCAATTGAATGAGTTTAAATTGGTTTAACAAGTTCTAACTGAGTGATGAGCTAGTGAGAGGTCCAGTGAATTAAATTATATTTAATTCACAATGAGTGATCAATCAGATAACTGATAATTCACTATTAATAGTTGCATGCATGTCAGTTTCGAGGAAGACCCAGTTGAGACATAGGTTAAAGGGAACATAAATATTAGTTGTATTTAGAGAAAATTTCCCATGTGCAATTATAAAGTCATTGAGATGTCATGATGGATTGCATAATCAAGGAAGACTGATTTTTCTAATTAATAGGGAGTTAATTACCTAGGACTTACATGAGCAAGGCAGGCTGAAGTAAGGCTGAGAATTGGCTAAGTATTAGTCCGTGTTTGCCTAGATCAGTGGGAGACAATTGGCAGAGTGCTGGAGAATCTCATGAGATATTAAACATTGTATTGTTTCATGATTCCTTGAATTAATACACAATAGAGATAGAGGAGTTTTGAGTAGTTGCTTTCCCCAGATACATCTTGTGTTGTGCGATTGATAATTTATTTCTCTTACTTATATGTGATTGTGCGACCGTGTTGTTTCCGCAAATTGTAGGAAGGATTCAATATCTTGTTTTAGTACATTACAAGATCAGATTGAATCTAGTTGGTTAGATGTTTTACATGGTATCATAGCAGGATTTTTTTGGGTGGCGAGTTTGCGGAGAATATCTGAAGATTTTGGTGTGAAATTAAAAAAAAAAAGAATATTTGGATTCCTTTCGAAAAACTACCCAAATGGAAAAAAATAAAATCGGTCGAATCAGAGCTCGGATGAGGGAGATATCGGCGATTTAAAATCAACTCTTTTTTATAAACTTTTGTAACGATGGGACAATTACAATGTGTGCCAATCAAAAACCTATATGGACTTGAGGTACCAGATGCATGCAAATCTTTGAGGAGAAAATAAGAGTTTAGAGACTTGGTGGTTGAGAGGGAGCACAAATTACCTCTCAACATGCAGCCTCACAAGAAGTCTTAGAAGGTTCTGGAGCAGCCATAATTGGAGAAGCAGAGAGGAGATCGAGTGGAAGCATCCACTCAAGAAGAGACCTCCATGAGGGAGAATTTTGAGCCAGATGGGCAGAGGAAGCACATGCAGCCATACCTCTAGGTGAAAGGTGGGGTGATGTGTAGACATAATCCCAAGATAAGAAATTTGGGCAGGCTCCATTGAGATGGTGTGTCTCATGGATTAGACTTGGCTACGAGGAGCCCGTAGTACAACAGTAGTGGGAAGGACTAGTTAGATTGATGTAGTGAGATGTCAGCAAGACACAAATCAGAGTGACAGATGTCAGATACTGGAGTGCAGCTCAGAGTTGGAAACAGTTCAAAAGGCATAGATGCAGATGTCAGCAGCAACATAGAGAATCCAGTACTAGACAGGTGCAGTAGCTAGCAGTAGTCATAAGACTTTGATGACAAATGAATTATACTGATTCAGTTGTTTAGATGCTATTCAATTTCAAGATTTGCAGGTGCAAACAACACTAGAGAAGTGTTGCATGCGGAACATTCCAAGGGTACCGGATGGGGATAGATTGAATTCCTTTCTTGTTGAGAGGGAGTGTTGAAATTTGCAACAATAAATAGTGAAATTGGCAACTAGAAAGGACAAAAAAAAATGCACCCACACTGGTGATGAATTTTGATGTACCAGAAGTGAGGAATGTGAGGAGTATAATTTATTTTTTCCTTAAAAAAATTGGACAATAAATTGTAATTTCATCTCATAACAACTTGTATCAGTTAACTAAGTCATGATGACTAAGTTAGCTCAAGAAATTAAAGTTGAGGTGATCGAGGTGTATATTGGTGGCCACCCGCCTATTCCACTTGGGCCCTCGCCATTGTCTCTTTCAGTTTTTCAGTTTCCTTAATTATAGCACAATTTAATATTTTTGTCAATTTTTCGGGTCCTGAACTTCCGGAGCCATTTTAAGGCCCCAAACGAGATTTTTTGGGCATGAAAGATTTGAAAATTTCATATAAATAACATCAGCAGTTGTAGTCCTCGGAGAGATATTTCTAACAAGGTATCATGTGTGTCAAACGAAGACCATATGACCAAGTTACGAATCCGGGAAGTTGGCTGCCCAACTAACCCCAACATGGCCCGTAAACTCTTGGTGTTACATCTCCTCGGGTTAGGGTTTTGGTTGTTTAGGGTTTTCTCTTCTTTTTAAATAATAAAAAGGCCCTTGAGCCTTATTGTAACATAGTTTAGAGGAACATAACTATCATTTGTATTTATAGAAAATTTCCCATGTGCAATTATAAAGTCATTGGGATGCCATGATGGATTGCACAATCAAGGAAGCCTAATTTTCCTAATTAATAGGGAGCTAATTCCATAGGAATTGTGTGAGCAAGGAAGGCTGAAGGAAGGCTGAGAATTGGCTAAGTACTAGACCAATTTTTCCTAAATCAACAGGAGACAATTGGCAGAGTGTTGGAGAATCTCAAGAGAGATTAAGCATTGTATTGTTTCATGATTCCTTGACTTAATACACAATAGAGATAGAGGGTTTTGAGCAATTTCTTTCCCAATATACATCTTGTGTTGTGTGATCATGTTTTGTTTCCATGAATTGTAGGAAGGATTCAATATCTTGTTTTAGTACATTACAAGATCAGATTGAGTCCCGTTGGTTAGATTTTCTATATGAAATAGAAGAGAGGGTTGATATCATCTTGCCTTGTGGTGGTTAGTAGGCCGCAAGGTCTATGATGAAGGCTAACATAAATGGAGGAGGGCTTGCACTGTAATTTAGAGACAGAACAGAAGTAGACACAGGCGTAATATTGACTGAGGTAACGCTAGTTTGAGGGTCGACATTGAGATCTGAAGTTCATGCCAAGATTCAATCAAAGAAATGCCAAAAATATAGGGATCTATATGAGCTAGGTCGAGTCTCTTATGGAGGAAAGAGTCGTGTTTTTTCTAAGGGTGGATATGGTTTCTTCTATGACAATTAGAAGTACATAAGTATAATTCCCTAGTTAGGACAGTTTCCTAGCATGTTTAGTTCATAAGGTATGCCCTTAAGATTGTGACAAATTTGCGTAGAAGAAGATGGGTTATGACCCTTAGAGTGAGGTTTATTTATGCAATATAGACCGCAAATATGGAAGATGGTTTGCAGATTCAGTATGTGTGGAGACAATAGATTCAAAGGAGGGTGGAACCTGAGCAGAAGATTAAGCATGCAGAAGAAATGTGCCATATGAAGAATGGATTGACATGCAGAGGAGTTGATTTTGGTTGAATGTCCATAAAGTTTTAGATAGAGATATGGAGAAATCTATAAAAAAGTAGTCAATGGATTGTTAGTCGCTGATCTGTGACCCTAGTTTAGTCATATACAGATTGTTAGAAGGATGATAAGAGGAGTAGTTCATATTTGTTCATAGATTGGACAATAAAGATCAAATTGTCAATACATAAGAACAATGATTTTGAGAGGACTCAAACCATTTTTAAGTGGCAAATTTGAAGAGCCTTGGATGAAGACAATATTGTGTTCCCTAGATTAGTAAAAATAATTGACCGCGGTTGGGTAGATTAATGGTAGTCCAAGTACATTTGGAGATTGTTAGGTGACTGTCACAGAAGAGCCCCGACTCTTGTTCTTGTGAAGGACAACAAGATTGGTATAAGGGAAGGTGTATAGGGCCTAAGGATGTGTTGACTTTAAAGGAATAAAGTAGCAGTTAAGTGGGCCACCCAACTAGCCCTAGTTCACTATATTATAGAGGATTGATTCAGTGAGAAGAAGGGCAACCTCCATAGCCCTAGAATTCTCATCTTCAAGACTTAGTATGGAAAAAGTGGGCATACCAAAGGGTTGTTCACAAATGGAGTTATGAACAATTTGTTACCACTCAAACTAGTAGTGGACCTAAAGGGGTTCCTAAGAGGGCAACTGTTAGGACAAGGGCAATGGTGGAGGCTTAGCCCATTGTCACCACCACTAAGGATCCTCGTTCTTCACAAAATTTTACCGATGGGAGGAGTCCCGGTAGTTTAGGAAGTGACTTGTAGAGTATAGGTCAATGAATAGGTTGGAGGTGACCCTAGAAACCATTTTCCTAAGATAAAATAAAGAGTGGGATTTTCTTTCCTTTTAAGAAAGGGAATTGATATTCTAGGGAGAGAGGAGGGGGATTGAAGGATTGAGGGATAAGAATAAGACTTATAAAGGAATTTTCAAATCCCTACAATCCTCTAGGAACTTGGATTCCGAAATGGTCCTTGATTAAAGGCCTTTGAAACCAAATGGGACCACACAGGGCCAAGTGGACCCAACCCAGGTTTGGGGATGGAATTTAGAAACCAATGATGTACCTATCCTGGACAAGGTGAGGGGAAAGGATCATGCAAGAGTTTTTAATTTGATAGGTCAAATTGATCCTACTAGATTCTAGCTATGGGAACATATAGCCAAAACTTGATCCTAGAGATAGGGCTTGAGGTATCCGTAGATTCCATCGTCGAAATTGGCCCAAATTTCGAGGAGAGTGAGGGGACCCACCAATTAAGTTTCCTTTAGGAGATAGAAGTTTTCCTCTGGCTAGATTCATGGGAAATTGATGCCCTAGGTGACCTAATGAGGCTAGACCTAGGGAATGTAAAAATTTATTAATCTAAGAAACCCTATTGTAGTATCTTGGTGTACTTCTCCTACTTGAATTAAGTTACAATTAAATTTATGAAATATTCAGTAAATTAGCAAAGTAAATACAACTAGAAACTTACACATACAGATCAAATATTGAATAACATGCTCATAGACAAAGTGACACACAGATTTTCTGGACATTTTTCCCTGGAAAAAAACCCAATGCAGGAAAATCGGTGTAGCTAGCTTTGGAGAGTTTTCATTACTATGCAGAATCCAAGTACAACAATCCCGGGCAGCAAAACTGGTTCATCCGAAAGAGAAATAAAAACGGTAGTAATACCTCTATCCTCAAAGATATAAAATATGGTTGATTCACACCCTCAAATGGGATTTAAAGAACTTGAGCCCTTTTTGGCCCACCGGAAACCCAAATGCTACTCTGAAGCCGTCTGCGTTAGCCTCTGTGCTGCTTAGGAAGGGTCTGCATCACCCCTAAAGGGATTACGTTGCCCCTGCGTTAGCCTTGCGTGGCTCCTGTTGCCTCTATGCTGCCCCTATTGGGCTCTGGCTAGACTATGTGGCACTTGACTGCCTCTACATTGGTTTGGAATGCTGCTTCTTTGCCTTCGTTGTACTCTTGGCTTGGGATCAAACCATCCCCTTGCTAATACTGCACCTCATAGCAACTAAAACACTTCTGAAATTCTTAGCAAACCACGCCCTAGAATATCAGCTTAGCTTCAGTGCTCCACCAATGTACTATGTGTTCTCCAACTGACCAAAAAAAAAAAAAACCCACAATGTAGGAAAACAGGTGAAACTAGCTCTGGAGGGTTTTCATTATTATGTAAAGTCCAAGTACAACAATCTTGGGCACCAAAACTGGTTCACCCGACAGAGAAATAAAAACAATAGTAATACCTCTATCCTCAGATATAGAAAATATGGTTGATTCACACCCTTAAATGGAATTTACAGAACTCGAGCCCTTTCTGGCCCACCAAAAACCCCAATGTTGCTCTAAAGCCCTTTGCGTCAGCCTCAGCGCTACTCAGGAAGGGCTTGCATCACCCCTAAAGGGCTTACGCTGCCCTTATGTCAGCCTTGCGTGGCTCCTGCTTCCTTTGCGCTGCCCTTGTTGGGCTCTGGCTGGACTGCGTAGCACCTAGTTGCCTCTGCGCTGGTCTGGAATGTTGCTTCTATGCCTTTGATGTACTCTTGGCCTGGGATCAAACCATCCCCTTGCCAATACTGCACCTCACTGCAGCTGAAACACTTATGAAATTCTTAGCAAACCACACCCTAGAATATCAGCTTAGCTTCAGTGCTCCACCAATGTACTATGTGTTCTCCAAATGACCCCAAGCTCTTCTCTTATACTTTTCTCATTGATACGTCAATGACCATGATCTAATCTCTAATCAACGGCTAAGGTTAGAAGCTGCTTGATCTGCATCGCTGACGTCATTATGATCACATGTTTAATTTAATTCACTTTAATATTTTAATTTTCCTAAGTTAGACTTAGGGTCCTTAATTAAAATTATTAATTATTTGAATATCTCTTAAACATAATGGAATTTACCTATATGCTTTCTTGGTCTTGGAGATCTCATGTACTCCTACTCCTTCACAAAATTTGGGAGCTAAAGCACATCTGATACTACCCCAAAATATCAACACTCCCTCTTAGAGAGGAATGTGCTCTAGCAATACACTTCACCTTGAAGTACTGCTCTAATATCTGGCATCAGTCTCCATGATGATGCTTGGCTTGCTGCCCTTCATCACTGTATTGATGCTGCTCTCTGTACTGCTGCCCTCAAACGAGATTTACAGAATTCGAGCACATCCTGGCATGCCACCCTCACACTCTAGCATTCCTTGGCACTACCTAGCAGACCTTGTTACTCTCTCCTTAGCACACCTAAAGCTCATTGGCACTCCCAGTCACAAAATCTTATTCATCCATTCCCATGCATTTCTAGCTAGTTCTCCCTTGTGTTTCCATAACATTCCTTAACACTCCTTGGCACGTGTTGGTACACCTTAGCACCTAGAACATCTTGACACATCGCCTTGGCCTCTAGCATGCCTTAACACTTCCTAGCATATATTGTCACTCCCTCCTTAGCACACCTGGAACTCACTTAGTCTTCCAATCACAAACTCTTATTTGTTCATTTCCATGCATTTTAACATAGTGCTCCCATGTGTTTCCCTGACACTCCCAGTTAACACTTCCTTGCACGCGTTGGCATATATTGGCTGCATGCCACCATAACACTATATCATTTCATAGTAATGCCAAGCATGCCTTGTTACTCCTCCTTAGCACACTTGGAAGTCGTTGCAAGTCCATGTCACACACTCTTATTCATTCATTTCCATGCATTATGACATAGTGTTGCCTTGTGTTTCTCTAGCACTCCCTAATACTCCTTGGCACACATTAGCACACCTTGGAACTTGGCACACCTTGGCATGCTTTCCTAGCACTCTATCATGCCTTGGCACTACCTAACGTACCTTTTCACTCTCTCCTTATCACACCTAGAACTTGCTAACAATCCCTATCACACACCCTTATTCATTCATTTCCATGCAATTGAAACTAATCCTCCCTTTTGTTTCCATGGAACTCCCTAGCATGTGTTGGCGCCACACCTTAGAACCTAGCACATCTTGGAATGCGTAACATGCCTTGGAACTTTCTAACATGTTTTAGCACTTCCCAGGATTCCCTACACACCTTGGCGCTCCCTAGTTGTCATGCCCCCATAGTTATCCTTACTTTTTTTGCGACTTGGGAACCCAACCAAATCATTGAAAAAATAATGATGTGTCTAGCCCAAAGTATCCCTTTGTCTTAAACTTCTTTGTCCATCCACTTATCAAAATCATAGGCTTGGCTCTTGCAAGTCCTATTGTGAAATTATCCTAACACACTTTGTCCATGGGAGATATGGAATTCATTGACACTCCCTGGAAGACATTATTATTCATTCGTTTCCATGCACTTTGAACTAGTTCTCCCTTGTGATGCCCTCACACTCTCCAACACTCCTCGACATGCATTGACACTATCTGGAAAGTGTTAGCACACCTTTTCTTTCATTGGCATGCCCTGGCACTCCTTAACTATCATTTCCCCATAACTACCTGTTGAGAATGCAACAAGATGATGAGCTTAGTGGAAAGGAGTCGCCTTCACTAAGTGGGCCCGCAGGCTATTTTTGGTGCAAAGTCTATTTTTAGACATGTGGATCATGATTCTATGAGTTGCAGGATGCTATTTGTGGAGGGTTTGTCAAGTTGGAAAAATAGATGGAATTCTATTTTTAGACATATTGGGTGGAATCTATTTTTAGATTGCCAGTCTAAAAATAGATATGTCGAATATTATTAGCTCTTAATAATATTTGGACTATAAACATTATCTTATTCTATTGGAGCACTTCAGTTAAGTGCACAGATGTGGCACAGGAGCTGACAGAAGGAATTACGCTATTCCTGAGGGTTATGTGGAGCTATTGCATGGATACTTCAGTTAGAACTCATGTGACAGAGTTTGGTGGAGTTGATTGAGGAAGTTAATGGAGTTGTGTTGAGTTTAACTAATCTAAACATAGTTGAGCTATTTGTATCTAGTTTAACTGATTGATACAATTAGTGAGAGTGGTGTGAATTAATTATTAATTAATTCACTAATTATAAACTCATTAATCAACTAAAGAATACATCAGTTAACTTCAGTGCATGGACAGTTTCAGTGGAGACCAGTGCAAGAATAGGTGAAAGAGCAGGTTAACTATCAGTTGTGACTATACTGTTGCTATTTGCAACACACAGATAGGTGGAGTAAGCCCATGAGGATTGCGCAGTTCAGGCTGGTGGTTTATCTATATAAAGAGGCCATCCCATAGCATTGAAACACGCAATAGAGGTTGGCTATCAAGTGGCA